>OY759258.1:122500-187500 GCA_963662185.1 Eilema griseolum | reverse complement strand
ATTTCAGTTTAGGAGAAAATACATTAGATAAATTGTGCTAAATTTCCATGGCACCAGAGTCATACCGTCCGGCCTTTTATACTTATTCTAAATGCACAATTTATCTAATGTAACAAAAAAAATTGACATTCAAACTATATAACTAGAATGAATAATTAAGAGGTACCACAAGTATAAAATTAAGCGCGACGAAATAAATTCGAGCAGAAATGCCAATCAAAATCAGACCATGTTATTTATACTTTTGTACTTTTATAAATTTTAATTTAAAATATAAATTATTACATTATACAATTATAATATTGTCTACATTTTTGTAAAGTCAAAGTGACAGTCTAATCTATTAACCCGCCCCTCATCGTACCTGGTGCAAAGGTACCCATGACGCTGGCGGCATTGCCCCGTTGAACAGCTATGGCCAACCGTTGCCCCAGGTACGAGCCGGAGCGGGAGTCACCGGTTTTGTCCCTCAACCTGCGCCCTAATTCGCTCACCAGATTCTTGGCGTCGGTAGTTGGGGACCCATTGTCTCGACCGCAAAGGGAGCGAACATATATTGCTCTGTCAACGCCGCATATTTCTCTCGTTTTTTATCCGCTGCGTCCTCAGCAGCAGCTGCCGGAGACCGGACAGTAGGGCTCAGGTGACTGGGCGCAACCGTGCTGACACACGTGGCATCCCACAGAAGGCACTTACCATTTTTCCATGGCACCAGAGTCATACCGTCCGGCCTTTTGTACTTATTCTTTTCCAAGCATATCAAAAAATAGGAGAAGTAGAATGGGAATGAGATCCTAGCGCGTGGTCTGAAACCTCCACTTGATGCACTCTGAGCAACGGAGGCGGCAGTACCACTCTTCCCGAGGAGTTGCTGCTGCCTACAAATACAGTAATGAGAGAGGCCCTGTAAAGGTCTGACCACCCCTGATGGACGACGGGAGTGGTATCCGAGGCAATTTCAGCACGAAAAAGTTGTAACGAAATCGGAATGGCACGCGGACGTAGCCGCGGGCAACAGCTAGCCAGTAATGAGACGCGGCACTCACTTGAGCTCGGCGATGGTGTTGATCATGATCTGGTTGTTGGCGATCAGAGCGTCCCAGTCGTGGCGGCCGATGGGCAGCCCCCCCACCGCCACCCCCTGAGGGGGGGCCGCCGCCCCCGGCTGGATGGGCTGGCCCTGCGCGTGACTGTACACGGCCGTCAGCATTGACAGCGAGTTCATCTGCTTACCGATCACCTGCGGACGGAAGGGAGACGGTCAGTGCGAGCTGAGTGACTCGGGTCGCGCCTGTCCTGGGGGCAGCGGGTGCCTCACCTCGTCCACCTTCTTGTTGAGGTCGCGCAGCACGTCGTGTATCTGCGTCTGGCCCTGGAAGATCTGGCGCAGCTCGCGCTGCCCGTCCGACTCGAACCAGTCGTCGAACTCGTCCTTGTCGCGCGCCTGAGGAAACACAACCCCTCGTCAGTACGCGGGTAGTAACAACATATAGAACATTAATCAATTAAGATCGAAGACTTAACCAACTAGTCGACTGTTAGAGTCCCGCCTGAGAAGGAACTCGAACCGTACGGAGGGTATACTCTGACTACTAAGCTACCGAGTCAGGTTTTGAGAGGCTCCAAATTCTCCTATACAACCTTCTTGGGGCGAAGATGGGAGCCATCACTACACGTTCACCGTTAACATCGACCCTCTGAATTCTATTGCTTAAATCTATTTTATTGGTCTCACTCTTCATTCCATAATGATCTGATTTCCTAATAAATGTGTCAAGGTAGAAGCAATCCAAAGCCTTGGACTACTCCTACCGGCACCGTCGGCGACTTTTCCCCTTCTGCAGTACCGACACAGTATAGCAGTCGGTGAATGCAAAAAAGTGACCACCGCACTACCGAGTCACATTGCTGTCACGTGGTGGCGCGTGCTGGAAGTGACTAACCTCGTCGGGGTGCTCCTTGCGGTAGTCCTCCTTTTGCTGCTCCAGCTTCTTCTGGTACTCCTGATACTCCGCCGACAGCTTCTGCTGCTCGTCGGCGCTCATCTGCTGGCCGCCCGCCGACTGCTGCTGCTGCTGGTGCAGCGAGGTGGTGAGCAGGTGGATGACGTCGTGGTCGTCGGCCAGCCCGCCGGTGGCCGCCGACAGACCGAAGAACCCGCCGCGCGGCAGCTGCACGTTCTCCGCGCGGAAGCACAGCTCGTAGTCCGCCTCGTTGCTCGTCATGCCTGCGGACACGCCGCTATAGCACAGGGGCAACACTAAACTACCACTAAGCGCACCGTTTTGGCGTAGAGGTGGAACGTACGATTCCAGCTTAATACAAATGTTATGAGATAGTAGAACGAATGCGACCGGGATTAACGAAAGGATGATGGTGGTAATGGATTTGAACATTTTGAACCACTGATGCCGAAATAACGCACAATCAGTGTTCTCGTATTTCAAACAAGTCGCAAGACTCACCGTTGTGGAAGTAGACGGTGAGCGTGTTGAGGTAGTACTCGACGCGCGCGCGCGTCGGGAACGGCTTGTTGCGGAAGTCGCGCAGGCAGCCCGACAGCAGCTGCGTGGCGCCGTCGCTGCGGCAGGGGCACACGTTACGTTACGACAAGCTACAGTTAGCGGCGGGCGGGGTGCGGGGGGGCGAGCGCTCACCTCTTGTGGTCGAAGATCTTGGTGCCGTCGTTGAGCACGGCCATGATGTAGGGGTTGTTGTGCTTGTTGTCGTTGTCGAAGCTGTCGAAGATGACGGCCAGCCCGTTCCAGCGGTCGGACGAGCCGAACACCTCGCCCGTGTAGTCGCCGCGCTGCGTGGTGTACCAGAAGGCGAGCCCGTCGGCGCCGATGCGGCCGCGGCCCGTCACCTTGAACATCACGTCCACCTCCCACCAGTCGAACGTGATGGGCTGCTTCGTCCAGATGGCGCCCTTCTGGCTGCGCAGCGACGGCGCCAGCCGCACGCTCTCGCCCGACGCGATCGCGTCTGGAAGCAAATGTCATAACATGATGACAAGTGAAGCATTGAATGACAGCGAATGGAAATCCTCGGGTACCGGCTCACCGAGTGCCGGAAGTTAATAATTAACTGGCTTCTCTAGCGAGTTAATATGCTATTCAATAAGTGCACAAAGTAGCTATTTACTTCACTGCCTACAGAGGTGAACCTTCTGTGCGAGTGCTATTTGTTTATTCTGTTATATTGTGCATCATTGACATTCCTCAATTACATACCTAAATAACTTTATTGTGCTGATTAACATAAACATATGTTAATTATAAATTGCAAATAAACCCATAGATGGTTAGTTGTCCGAGGTGAATCACTTAGGTTGCTAATAAATAACAAGGGACCCAATACGCTGCCCTGAGGCACTCCTTGCTCAATACGTATAGTCTTTGGGCTAGCATTATTATTACTGGGCTAGAATAGTTTACTTCAGCTATTTTCATTGTATTCTGAGCGATGGAATTCTACGTTGGGGTAATTCAGCGGATTTCAACACAATATTTATATTACAAAAGCGGGGTGTGCGAGCTATTAAAATGTATGCCCAAGAGTCTCCCTCCGAGAAGAGTTTAAAGAAATAGACATTCTAACCGTAGTGTCACGATACATTTTCGAAGGAAAAATATGTCACAGACTTGAAAAGACACAAAAACAATCTGTAGTCTGTGGTAGTAGAATTTAAAACTATTAATAATGCTTTCCACGCCAACAGTTTACGCTTTTTCAACTAGCTCCCTAATCAAATTAGAGATTTAGCTATAAATAATTTAAAAAATGTAACTGTGCCAAAAAGGCTATTATAAAATCCAAGAAAATTTAGATGATAAACAAGCTTGGAAATGTGCTCAACTAGTGTAGTTGAGCTCGAACTCAGACAAACTATTGTATTTAGACTAAGTAAATGTTCGTAGATAGACCAAAAAAACGCCTGCCGAGTTCCTTGCCGGCGTTTTCTCAGGTCGGGGCCGCGTTTCGAATCGGTGATCCATTTATAAACTTGTCTTTAATATAGGGATACAATACCGTTATTTAAACTATCATGGTCACTCACATTAGTATTAAAGTTAACGGGATATTTATCATGTTGTATTGTTTCAAGTTTCCGATATTTGGCGCTGTTGCAAGCACCATTATCACGGAGGAACTGGAGTATTGGCGGTGAACAGTGAATAAGGTTTTTAGGAGTAAATATATCGATCTACCCACTTTCGGGTTATTTTACTACGAGTATCTGCACTACCGCTGGTTCCACTCTCACTACAAATTCGAACCCATCTCGATCACGTTCACGACACACGATGCTTACTGTATCAACTCGCGATTTTGTTTTGGCTTGTTCCCGGTTGTTTTTGCAGTCGTTCGTCCAGAAGTTCGACAATTGAAACTCATCCACACGATTGAAATTTTTATACTTTCTGATTTCAATAAATAATCGAAATGGAAAGAAGTATCGGAAACTCAGAATAATCCAACATGGCGAATATCCCGTTAACTTGAATCCTAGTCTTTAATATTTTTAATTTTGACGTTTTGTAAGTTCCATTTTAATCTTTACAGAATAAATCATTTCACTAAAAGAAGAAATGAAAACATCGAAGTAAATGATAAAATTATTATAAAACTAACGGACTTTGAAAAAGGAAAAAAGAGTTTAGGATTGTGTATTGAGCATTTAAGAATATAGTTTACTTTCCCTGGGCTGATTGAATGGGTCAATAGCTAGATTGTAGTATTTAGTTTTAGGGGAAGAGATAAAATATGGATAATGAAGTAAATCTTAATTAATTTTATTGAAATAAATTTAAAATAAACAACCATTCGCTGTTTGTTTAAATGTTTTAATTTATGCAAAAGTGAGCAAAAATTCAATGACAGATAGCGGCAGTTTAAATGTATATTTTGTCCGTGTGCTTGGTAAGCCCTTAGCCGCACCAAGTGTTTAACTGAGACCACGGGCTGAGTACACCCATAGCCATAGCAAGTGATTATCTTCATCACCCGTGAAGAGGCCGAATATCACGTTGCAAGTTCCTCAACCACGTGACTACGCAGCTGTTACGGCCAGCACCCCTACAGCCGTACCAACAAAGAGACGGCAGTGTAGTGTAACTCAGTGCAACACTGCATCCGTCAAGGCGCCGGGAAGGAGCCTTGTAATGTGGAGGACTTCAAAGTTGTTGAGAAGAAGAAGAAGTCCTTCCGCAAGAACCAGTGTGGTACTGCAGCGAGGAGCATTGAGCAGCAGTTCCGCGCAGAGGTCCCTTCGACGATGGTCTACGTATCTCGAGTACATCACAGCGTGAAGATCGTAGACGTCGCGAACTATCTCCAAAAGAAAACCGGGATGGGCTAAGGGTGGAGAAGCTGGACTCTCGTCACAACGTGAGCTTCAACTCTTTTCTGGTGCGAGTTCCAAACAGCCACACCGCTACCATCCTGCGTCCTGACTTTTGGCCAACGGGGTGAAGTTTCGGCGCTTCCGAGGACGCCTGCCGACACGCGACACCCCGCCCCGTGACACGTCGACGTCATTACGTGTGCTTTAGGTTAAGATATATTATACGTATTTTTAGTTTAAAGGTATTTATTTATGGGCCGTTGAAAAAGTTTTTTAAAATGTTGTAACTTTTCTATTATTGCCTGAAATAAATGATTTATTATTATTATTATTATTAACTGAGCCCGCAGGGTAAGTTGGCTGGATAGTGGGATGACTCACTCCCAAAAAAAACGAACGTGGTCAACTGAGCCCGCGGGCCCAATGGGATGTGGGCTCAGTTGACCATGAAGGGTTTTGACTTTGACTTGACTAGATTACATACCTTTTTCTTCCAAGCAGTCACGCCTTGTACTAAAATATCCATAAACGTATTTTAATGCAAACGACGACGTGGACGCCTCTGTGTATAACATTCATACTTAAGTTGTTCCGCTGCACGCCGTTACTGGAGCGAGGCGGACGGAGGCAATGTCATGGGTGCGAATGTTAAACACGGCGATATGTTCCGGTTATCTCTGTGCGCGTGCCGCGGTAACGCGAGATTTAATAATCATAATGTAAGCGTGACTAAACCGCTCGCTACTGAGGCTACCAAGTGCTGATACGGCGCGGCGCCGCCGATATCGAGGCGAGAACATTTATACTGCTAATTGTAAGTTGATCTGCAGATCGACGCGCTTAGGTGCGAATGATTAGCAAACATTTGCTCAATGGATTTGGCTAAAAATTTAGACATAGGTAAAGTACGACTGGCGAATAGGGGATAGTGAATAACCTATCTCCACTCTGAACACCTGAATAACCTATAACCCTCTTGTTGGTCACGGAACTCACCGGAACGGGATGCCATGCGCAAACTCATGGCAACCGGGTAAATGTTGCTGCTAAGAATAGAATAAAGAATATACAATTTTATTTGCGTTAAACACGGTAGGACAGATCTTAAAGAATTTCACAGTACAGCACAAACATGTTTAGCCTCAGTGTGTGGCATGCAAATTTTCTTTGTTACATTAAAATTAAAATTACACATTATTAACTTACACATTATCACGATTAAAATTGCACATAATCCCACACATTATTACAATTTTAAAATCATCATCATCATCAGTTACATTACGTTGAGTTAAGGCACCCGCGTTGCGGTCATACCCTCTTAGGTATCGCGGTTCTGGAGAGCAGTGTCTTCAATTATGAGCATAGCACTCAACAAGGCTTTCACGATTAGCTACGGATGCCCAAGCGGTAGACAGACGACACAGCGGGCGACGCGACGTCGGTGGCGCTAGTGAGCCGATCCGATGAATATGCATGTCTTGTATTTACATTTTAATGATTCCCCTGCTGCCTTACATATATTTACTCGTAAATCCCTAAGACGCAACGTTTTGGAAAGTTTTAATATTTTGTATCGACTCGGTCGGTGATGTGCACGACTTCTCGCGTTCGATTTCTGTGGTCGGACGAGGGGTGATGTTCCATCGGCACAGAAGATCCTCCACGAGGCGACGAGATCACGCTTGGCGACCCGCGGTCCGGCGCGTGACGTTGGGGGGTGTGTCCATGTATTTATTATGTTAACAACGCGGGAATTTTTATTTCGCGATGCAGAAGCAGCAGTTTTATGCAGTACCTATTATTATTAATTCTATGGTACTAACTTAAACAGGTAACACTGAGGAAATCATCAGCAGGTGGGTACACCGGTACACACGCCTGCCACTAAACCCGCCACAGATTAGATAAATACCGCGTTATGTCGACGTCTTAATCTATATAGTGGCAGTGGGATTATCATTTATATTTATTGACGCCCTCATAAACGCAACACTACATGTCAATCGTACCATTTCAAGGTAACAAAACAATTATGGGTTTATTGTAAAACAGTTTTAAAGAAAAACAAAAAAGGCTTCAACCAATCGACATTCCACATGGGCCACCCTGATGATACTTTGGATGGGAGACAACCATGCTGTTCAGTTTGTGTTGTGATCACACAAGCTCCTAGAGGAATGTATGGGTGGTCATTCAGGAGCGGAGAAGTGCAGGCGATGCTATGGGGATACAGACCACAAGGGGCAGTTGTACACAGACCTCCAATAAGTGCACTAAATATTCAAACAGACTTTCAACGCTAGCCTTGTATTGATTGCAGGTAACATTCATAAAATAAAACATTGATCTGAATTTCTGCTGTTTTACAAAATGAACAGACATAATCTTTAGTTGCGCCGCAGCCACACAGCAGTTAGAGCTTCAGGAGGTGTTACAATTGTTCCCAGGCCACAGGCTATAACAAATATGTGGCTGTGTAAAAGTCACATGAGACAAAAATTTAAAAACCAAATTTAAATGTAAAAAATAAAAATGATTCAATGCACGTCATGCACATTATAGATTGTTGTGGTTAGCATCTGAGTCAACATCACAAGGTGCCAAGTTGCAATGTGAATGCTTAATCATCACTACTACAATTAACTTGTGCAGTGTTGCGACATGTGCTGTGTTCACTAACAGTACACCACATGTTCTTCTTTACAGTGGCTTACAAACACGCAACACGAGACATGGAGGCCCGGAGGTTAGGCCTCCTAAATAAACCAGAAATTCTTAAACAAATTTGTGTTGTTGGGATGTGTGCTTGTCTTATGGAGGCAGGTGGTAATGGGCTCTAGCAACCCACTGTAGTAAGGTTGACAGGCACATACACATGAAGTTGTACATTAATATAGGCTGCACTTACACTGCCCATAGTAAAAATAAACCATGAATGCACATCTTTACAGAATTCTGGATACTAGTGCCGGAATTATTAGTTGTCAATCAAGCCAGACAGCCAGCGTTGAGTTGTAAGCAATCCCAACTACGAGTGATTGGCTAGAAGGAACTAAGTTTCAACTGATCAGAAAGAAAGAAAGAAATAATTTACAATAAGATACAATATAATTATGTCACGGTTGGTATCAAGTTGTTCAATGCGGAAAATTAATATTATAACTGTAAACTCAATATTAGAAAAAGAATATTGCCTGTCATTCCTATAAGAATCTTATTGGAAATAATAAGAGTATGTGAGGAAATATTTACGGGAGCAGAGTTAAATATTGTAAATAGATCACCTCTTGTGAGAAAATGTCGTTGTCGAGCTATAACATGCGTAACAGTGCTCATTCCCCTTGGAGAGGTGATCATATCAAACAAGATGCGGGTAAGTACGATTTATATAATCTTGCGTAAAGTGTACAGTAAGCGATATGTGACTATATCGCTTATCAATGTAGCAATGTGAACGACCACGGAATTGAATTAATTGTAAACTATTTAGGTTTTTTTAGCCGTAGCGACTGCCGTCGTGGAACCAAAAAACATGTTCCTACAAGCTGCATTTCTCTTTCCATCTTGTAAAGAAATACGTAACACTATCTCGTTTTCTCTTGACAGATTTCACTGACGTGTCGCTGTCAGTGTACTGCAAGCGTATCAACAAACTTTTTCTACCTTAATATTTAATATTTATAACATAACATAGTTATTTAAGAGCATAGAACTGTAGATTAATAATGTCACTAGTATTAGCAACGGACTAAAACTTGTACCACTTTGAAATTGATTGAGAAATAAGGTTATACTTACTGCCTCCGTACTCCCAAAAGGGTACTGATCCATCTTTTTGCGCTAAATAAGGGGGTTTAAATGAAAATTTGTATTCGAACCGTCTATGCACGGACTGCGTATTCGCACACACCAGTAGGCATAATATCACACAACACAATTCTAAATTTAATTTAATCGAAGACATTTCGACGGCAGACGGCAACCGTGCCTGCTCACGTCAAGTTTAACAAAAAAATTGTTGATCGCGAAATTCGTTCGTGATTCGTTGGCTCAGACGGCTGCGATACGTTTAGAAACGTATCTATATTGCCCGTATTATAAAAGTATTTTCTTGTAGGCAAAGGGATTTTTACAATTAAATTGAATTTATAAAATTCTTATATTTGTTGACTTGACTTTTTAAAGCTCCAGTTCATTGCGATGTTATGGTATTAAACCCAAAATATATAAATACATAATAAGCGACTAATAATTACATACTAGTAAGTAACTAAACGTAAAAAAACAAGCGAAGGAAGACGTTTTATTCGTCAATAAAATTGGCAAAATAGTTTGTTTATGTGTCATGTGTGACATTGTATCATTGTATTGGCAAGCTGCGGCAACACACAGAAAATAAGAATTGACATTGTATACTTACTTTGTAATTTGTATACTTGTGTTGTGAATTGTTTACTGTACAATAATTTACAATACTTGTATGAGAAATTTCTCAAATTTTGATGATCATACATGGATGAAAATAAATATACGAATTACGCACTATTTTGCCTCAGTGCGGCTAAGCGAATAACTGTTGAAATTTGTGAATTGCCACAGAATTCTTCGCTCCGTGGTGCGATTCAAGTGGACATGTGCTTTCCGTGAATGTTTTGTGCACAGTGCACATTCATTCCCAATAGTGAAGTTACTTATACTTTTGCTTACTAGAAACCGAGAAATATTGCGAGAAATTTTGTTTGCCGCGCGGGTAAATTGAAATTAATTTGCGTATTAAAGTGCTGGCGTAAAATATCTGCCTGCCCGCGGCCTAACTCAAATCAATCCCGACTTTTCAGTGTATCTTACCCCGGTGCTATGGGGGAGGAGCAGCCGTGCGGGCGGCGGCGCATCTCGCAGGCGCAGCTGGAGGTGCTGGCGCAGTACATGGAGCGCTACCCGACACTGGCGCGGGCGCGCATGGGTTCGCGCGAGACCACCGCGCGGCGACGGCGCCTCTGGGACAAGATCGCGCGAACTCTCAACAGGGTCGACTCGGAGCAAGCGCGCAGCGGACACGGCTGGCATCGCGTACGTTTGATATTTACTCACCATCTAGACGTTGCTCACTACACCTTACCTCTGCCAGAGGGACGCCGTTTATTGGGCTAGTTGAGCAGTCCTTCATTCACTCATTCACCCATTTCCTCCATATATGATGGCTGTCTCACATCTATTCGGCTACCTTCAATACCACCACGTCTAAGAGATGTCTTTGTAAGCAGACAATTTCTTGGAGAGTTCAGATAGAAAGCCGGCTACACTAGTATTATTAGTGTCAGGATATACTTCTTTTCTGCTCTACCGGCTCAGTAGTGTCGTCATTTATAGCCAAATGAGAACTACCACACTAGCAATCAGCGTGTCATATTAATTATCAAACTAAAAAGTATGAAATAAGAAATCTCATCTGAAATTGTCATGTATTTAATACTTACTTATACATACATAGATATAAGTATGTATAATTGAAGTTGCAATATGTGGGGATGGATTTCCTGCCTGTGGCAAGAGGAACAATGATAGCATGTAGCCGTGGTGATCATGTGGAACAATTCGTCTGAATACATCACTATACAGGCGATAAAACACACATAGCGATGCAAAGTCCCTCTCGATGCTGAGCAGTTCCCACACTACCTGTGAGTATGGGATTGTCGTCGATCCTCAGCAGCTGCGTTTACATCGAGCCGACGGGCTCTGGTATCTGGTGCTGTGGCAAAATAGTGACAGCACAACTCCATGTGTGACCTGACCTGCAATTTATAGAGAAGAAACCTTTGCTCCGCAGTGAAGTACTGCTTCGCCCTGTAAAGCACTCCCTAGTTTTTTAGATGCCACCTTGACTTTGTCCTCAAAGTATTTATGGTACTGGACAACTTGAGATTCTAATACTCACAGAAATGGCCCAGGTATTCTGTAGGGCGGACTGGGCGGAGGTACTTCAGTCGGACTACTCAATTGGACTACTCAATTGGACGAAAATTCCATCGTGTATCTACAGAATACATCGACCATAATAACCTCGTGTTATGCCCGGCGCGGCGGTGAGTAGGGCAGCCAGAGCTCACTGGAGAGTTTTTGTACTGTCAGTGGGATGACCAAATGCTTGTACTACTTTGTATTCTACACTGACGGCACAGAAACTCTCTGTGCTTATAGGGTCGGTAGCGCGAGTGTGATTCCCTGGTGTTGCACACATCCATTGGCCACGATAACCACTTGCCATCAAGTGGGCCGTGTGCTTGTCTGCCACCTAAGGGTATAAAAGAATGTTGAGTCCAGTTTTCATGAATTTTGGCGTTACAGTAAAGCGGGTTTTCTTAGCGGTGAACGCACATGCGTCTTAGAGGGGTTAAATTGGACCAAGTTTAGTCTGCCCCAATCTTTCGATTGCAAATACAAGTTGTTCGCGACCTTCCTGCACCTTGGACTGAGGAATGTTTGCACGGTCCGTGTAACATGCATCTCCTCTACAGTCGACCACATAGCAATGAATGGAATGGAGTCATTCGACAGCATGTAGCATGTCATCAATATGCAGCGGAAACAGGGTCGGTGACAACACGGAACCTTGTGGGCCACCAGCGTTTATGTCCATGCGGTCCGAACAGCTGTCGTCAACAATGGCTTGGATGCGTCTGGTCTCTCCAAAGGACTGTGCGTTTGGATCCACCAAACGCACAGTCCTTTGGAGAGACCATATGATAGTAGTTTCGCAAGAGGACCGCCAGACCCGATCATAGACCTTACCTATATCGAGGCTGACCGCTAGTGCTCCCGATGGCTTCCGGTCTGTCCTGTCGCCGCACTTAAATGAATGAACGACGTGCATAGTTCGTACGAATCTATAGATACGTATCTAATCACCCGAGAACACGTCACACGAGCATTTTCCTTCAATTTATGTTCCCTTTGCTATAGTACTGGTTGGACCTGAAGTTCAGAGTCCGCCGCAAGTACTCCGTGCTCCAGAAGTGCGCGGCGGGCGGCGCGCGGCTGAGCGCCTTCGAGCAGCGCCTGCTGAACATCCTCACCGACGAGCTGGGCAACCTGCTCGTCGGCGACTCGGCCTTCCTGTCTCACGCGAAACGAAATACTGCAAGTATCGCTTTTTATAGTTTCTTGCATGTTTCTAGAGCCTTCGATTCAATTCAATTAGACATCTGGTGTTTGTCTCTCCCGGACTCCATCCTGGACATCCATTCAAAAAATTGTTGGCTTTGACACAGTCGGAAGCTTACGCGAATATAAGTAGTTTAATTGAATATGCCGCGATAGAACTGTATCTCAATATGCCGCGATAGAACTGTATCTCAATATGCCGCGATAGAACTGTATCTCAATATGCCGCGATAGAACTGTATCTCAATATGCCGCGATAGAACTGTATCTCAATATGCCGCGATAGAACTGTGTCTCAATATGCCGCCACAGGACAACGCGGGTACACACTGCACAAATTCCTTTACAATGAACTGGTACCAAAGGCCGGCGTAAATCGGTATCGCCCTCAAGCGCACGACTGTTGAATGTAGCCACCCTAGGGCCCGACCTCGCTCGTTTGGGTACATACATGAAGTCAACATATGGTTTCTGTTGGCAGGAGAACGATCTGAAACCAATGAGCGACCAACACACCCAGCTCGACGACTTCGGTAGCGTCATCGACCGCGCCGACGACGTCCTCACCGCCGGCGCCGGCGAGCGCGTCCCTGAACACGTCCTCGTGCCGGACGCGCCGGACGCGCCCGACGTCAAGCCCAGCGCGGGCCGGCTCGAGGGCCTGGCCGACGTAGACCCCATACACATCTCACGAGACGACCACAGACCTTTGGAAGAGCTGAGAAGAGAAATACTAGAATTCGAGTTGAGAAGACAAAAGGAGCTATTTGAGATTGAAAAGAGACAGAAAATAGAGCGGCACGAGATGGAGATGTCTATTTTGGTGATCAGGAAGCAGCTGGTGACGAGAGAGTTGAACAATTATAGTTGTAGGCGGCGCCCGCCGGCGAGGACTAGTGCAGTGACGTGTGACCGACCAGTATGTGAGTGAACACTGTCGAGTGTCACATCGTATTACACTATTTAGCTCCTGCTGTGTGCAGGGACTCCTACAGCTGCCAGCACGAACGCCGTTGACCGGAAGGGTGATCAGGCTTTTTGTGTGGGCCATTTCACCCATTTCCCCTGTATAACGACTGTCGTATATTTTGGGATGGAATGACAACCAGGATAGACGGTCTAACGTTGTCTCCGATGCACGAAAGCACCCAGACCAGATGGATAGGATATTGATATGTAATATATTCATGCATACCAATATTTGCATTGAGTGAGAACCGAATCCGCGCCCCTTACGTAGCAGTCGAATGCACTACCGCCACGCCACTGAGGCGTGCGTATGTAGTTCCCGAAGGTTTGGGTTGTTTCGAGTCTTCCCATCGGAACTCCTATTATTAGAAGGAACAGGAATTTTTCTTCCAATATCTCCTAGTTGAACATCATAAGTCCCCAACAGTCCAGAGGACAGTGGATCGAGCGTGACGTATCGACGTCCGACATCTGCGTTATGGACAAGATGGCCGCTGGCAGTGCGGCCCGTTGTACGCGTCTCGTGTAAATATATTTACAACACTGTTATGTAATTGTGGTGTATTACAATAAAGCATATTTATTCTGACTCATGTGACGTTTCTTGCGGCGAGCGCTGCTCTGACCTGAAGCATCATGCAGCTTGGCAAAGAGCTTGAGTTGCAGTCATACCGTGAGTACGCGATAGTTGTCGGTCGGTTAACATAGAACATAGAAGAGGCGTAAAACTTTACTTTTGTTTAGTGCGTATCCGCGATCAGTAGAACAGGTAGTATAGCGTGTCGGCCGAGGCGCGGGCAGGCGCCGCACGCCACACCGTAGACTCCCGCGGACGGGCGTTGTGTAAGTTACAGTGGGTCCAACCGAACTGTTGGCCCAGGCGCTTATCCGACCGCAGGGCAAACATTCTACTAATTGTAAACCTAACTCAACGAATGTTTCGTCTACTCCCATGATCCATATCTTGATTCGATCGACCGAGTTTGAGAATCGAGCGCCACAGAGCTCACGGCACACCAATTGCCTTTCTTCATATCACTTACAGATATTTCAATCCACGAAGACGCGCCCCACTTGTTTTCGGTTGAGGGGATTGCGGGGTGCGGGGAGTTTGCTCCGGCCTCAGTCGCGAACCGTCTGCGGTTCGATGCAGACGGGTAGTAAAATCTATGTTGCGAAATTCCAGACTCATTACGAAAGTTGCTCCACTTAATTTTTTTTTGAAATGTCGAAAAAATCTCAGCGTATTGTACTTAAAAGCCAGGTATGTAAATGACTGTTTATAATTTTATAGTTATTAAAACACATGAAATAAATAAAGGATTTTTTTATAAATAAGTAAAAATATATATTTTTTTTTAATTTTAGGCGAGAGAAATTATTTCTAAAGTTTATGATTTTATGAAAAAAGAAGCAAGTAACAAATATGCAGAAAAACTCACTGATGCACGATGGAGAACCGCACAGGCTGCTGGAGTTTCTGAAAGCACAGTGACTATAATTCTACGCGAAAGAAAGGAATATACTGATACAATGCAGCCTATTACAGCTCCTACTATAGAATCTAATATAACTATGGAGACGGATGGTATAGTTACCCATAGTCCCAAGTGTGGAGCGTACAACAGAGCTGACTACGGAAGTGGATACTGAGTGTGAAAATGAAACGAGCACGTCGCATTCTAATTTAGTGGGCAGAAGTGCTACTATTTTTACATCACCTATGAAGAAGAGAAGGGTAAGACCACGAAAAATTAATTTTGACGAATTTGATATAGGTGTAATCCGAAGAACCATTCACAATTATCATATAGAACATTGTCAATTTCCAACATTATCACGACTTAATATTGTTTTAAAAGACCGCATACAATTTGATGGATGTTTAACAACCCTAAGGACATTGTTACTTAAACTTGGTTATAAATGGAGACAAACTGAGAATAACAGGAAGGTGCTAACCGAAAAACATGATATGCAGATGTTAAGATTGAAATATTTAAAACAAGTAAAGTCTTTTCGTAATGCAGGTAGACTTATAGTCTACACAGACGAATCATATATTCATACCAATCACGTGCAAAAAAAACCTTGGGCCGAAAAAGATTCTAATACAGCAATAAAACAAAATTTA
Organism: Eilema griseolum; assembly: GCA_963662185.1. NCBI lineage: Eukaryota > Metazoa > Arthropoda > Insecta > Lepidoptera > Erebidae > Eilema > Eilema griseolum. The sequence goes on along the minus strand of OY759258.1, from coordinate 171,883 downwards.
TCAAAAGGAGTGCGCATAATTATAGTACATGGTGGAAGTGCAGAGGGTTTCGTTCCAAATGCATTGTTGACATATAGAGCAGAGATCAAATCTGGAGACTACCACGATAACATGAACACAGAAAATTACTTAAAGTGGCTTAAGGAGAAACTAATACCAAATCTCCCAATTAATGCCGTGGTAATCTTGGATAATGCAGCTTATCACAATACGAGTTCGGAAAAAATTCCAACATCCAACTCCAACAAATCAGACATGCAGACTTGGCTGAATGCAAAAAATATCCATTTTGAACCAAGCTACTGTGGGGTACACACATAATACATACACACAATATATTATATACAAATACATTCGCATCAACAATACACGAACATACATACAAACACCTATATACATTTCTTATTTACTATTTACACTAACATTCCTACACAAAAGTTTGCATCCGTAGTAGTGGACTTTTGTGTCGGCATTGTCGTGCTATGGAAATGCGCATTGAACGAACGAGGGAACCATTACACTAGCCCGGTCGGCCGCGCTGCGCCAGCGCCGCGCGGTGGCCGACTCGAGTTTTAGTCTAGCCGCACCTATCTTCACGGTACACTGTGTCGCTGGATGAGAAATACTTTTACCGCCTACCGCGTATTAATAATAGTAATTTTTATGTTCTGTTTTCTATCGCTGTGCTATCCTCTCTATCCTACTGCTATACCTTCTGTGCTATCGTTAACTTCTGTGTTGTGTATACTGTGCTTACGAACTATTATACTTCCTTTAGAACTCCTTCGAACTTTTATTACCGACGTAAGTACTACCTACCTACCTTACATCGCGAGCTTGAAGTACAAGCCGATTACATAGTACAAAGACAACTATAACTGGTGACCCCGAACTGAACACTATAATGAGCGATAGCAGCAGCAGCAGTGACGCAGCTCATACAGCGGGTTCAGGCGATAGGAACGTTACGACACGAAAGAAGATGAAAAAGTTCACCATTGTACCGTCCCGCCCGACCATCAAAGTGGCTAAATTCTCAGCCGAAGACCCAGAGCTATGGTTCGCACTGTTGGAGAGCCAATTTGAAATCCATGGTGTTACTGACGACGACATGAAGTACAGCACCGTCACCACCAACTTGGGTATACAGCACGCGAAGACAGTGAAGGATGTCATTCTGAAACCGCCAGCTACTAACCGATATGGTAAGCTCAAATCTGTACTCCTCCGCCGCCTCTCGGCCTCACAAGAGATGAAGGTGAAACAGCTGCTCACCCAAGAGACACTGGGTGACCGGAAACCATCCCAATTCCTACGACACCTACAGGATTTAGCTGGATCGTCGGCCGCTGAGGATATAGTAAGGCAAATTTGGAGTAACCAGTTGCCTATGGGTATCCAGACTGTGCTAGCGTCCCAAACCACGCATTCACTCGACCAATTAGCTGATCTCGCGGACCGCATCCAAGAATTGACGGCACCACCCGTGGTGGCATCTACTGCTGCAGGGAGCAGCAGCACATCGGGCGAGATTGCGGAGCTGAGGACCATGGTGGAAAAACTCGCGTTGAAGATCGACGAACAGTCATGGCATTTTCAACCACAGGACCGTTCCAGGCACCAGAGACGTCAAACACCTTCACGATCCAGATCCAGATCTAGATCCAAAGGCAGCTATGAAAAATACCCGATTTGCCTTTATCACTACAGGTATGGATCTCGGGCCCGGCAGTGTATCAAGCCTTGCGACTTCAACAAGGCGGGAAAAGACACAGGCAGTCGCTAATGGCGACAGACGATTGCCCAGCTGTTACCGGTCGCCTTTTCGTCCCCGACCGCGGTACTCAGATGCAGTTCCTGGTGGATACCGGCAGTGATTTGTGCGTCTACCCGCATTCTGCACTTCGTGAGCGACGCCCGAAAACCGACTTCCAATTATGCGCGGCCAACGGTACAAATATAGACACTTATGGTTACATAGAACTAAATCTAAACTTAGGTCTTAGACGTAACTTTCCATGGCGTTTCACGGTTGCTAACGTGACGAAACCCATAATTGGTGTTGACTTTCTGTGCCACTACAATTTAATTGTCGACTGTCGTAATCAACGGTTAATTGACAACACTACGACATTGTGTACTAATGCTTGTATTGCAAAAACTAATATTTATTCTGTTAAGGTAGCATCCGGCGACACAAGGTACCACGAGCTGCTCGGTAAGTTTCCGGAAATTACTCGCACTTCTGGCACACCCAGATTGCCACGCAAAGCTCGCACTGGTAACAGACGCATCGGACTCCGCGATGGGAGGAGTTTTGCAACAGTGGAAAGAAGGCAAATGGCAACCACTCGCGTTTTTCTCGCGGAAATTAAGTCCTCCTCAGCAAAAATATTCACCCTACGATCGCGAACTATTGGCCATATACGAGAGTATTAGACACTTTAGGCACATGTTGGAGGCCCGACACTTCACAGTGTTTACTGATCATAAACCCATCACGTTTGCCTTCCACGAACGTAAAGTCAATTGTTCGCCACGTCAGTTTAGACACTTGGACTACATATCGCAGTTTACGACTGATATCCGACATATTTCGGGGAAAGACAATGTCGTCGCCGATACACTGTTGCGGGTCGATGAACTGCATACTCCTGTAGACCTGGAGCAACTCGCAGCATCACAGGCTGCCGACCAGGAGCTGCTAAAATTTGTAGATGGAGAATTCTCTCTCCGCCTACAGAAGTTCATGCTCCCCGGTAGCAAGGTATCATTATACTGCGACATGAGCTCACCAAATCCAAGACCTTTCGTCACCAAACCATTCAGGAGGCTGATCTTCGATAACCTTCACAGCTTAAGCCACCCTGGCGCTAAAGCCACCACCAAGTTGGTAGCCGAGCGTTTTGTCTGGCCGGGCTTACGCAAAGATTGTCGAGAGTGGTCACGAAAGTGTCTTGAGTGCCAACGCGCAAAAGTAACTCGCCACGTGTCAGCACCACTAGGCACGTTTGACTTACCTCGCGCGCGTTTCGCGTTTATACACGCGGACATAATTGGTCCTTTACCCATATCCCAGGGGTACCGCTACTGTCTGACGGTAGTAGACCGTTTCACTCGTTGGCCAGAAGTCACACCGATGACCGACATTACGGCGGAAACGGTCGGGAAGGCGTTGATATCGTGGATATCTAGATTTGGATGTCCAACGGATATCGTAACTGACCGCGGGCGGCAGTTTGAATCCGCACTTTTCCAATACCTTGGAAAAGTGATTGGATTTAAACATCGCCGCACAACCGCGTACAGGCCAGCCTGCAATGGACTTGTGGAACGGATGCACCGTCAGCTTAAAGCGGCCCTGATGTGCCATGCAGACTGCAATTGGGCAGACAGCTTACCCCTCGTTCTCCTAGGCATAAGAGCCTCGTTCAAGGAGGACCTCAACAGCTCACCAGCAGAACTCGTTTATGGTGAACCATTACGTCTGCCTGGTGAGTTCTTCGCGACAGCTACCCCTGGTACAATTGACGTATCAGATTTTACCTCACGTCTCAGGAACTTGACTTCTAAGCTCCGCCCTACACCAGCCGCTCGCCATGGCAAGCACAGTATCTTCGTTTATAAGGATTTGTCTTCCTCGAGCCACATATTTTTAAGGGATGACTCAATTAGGGGTTCCTTACAACCACCTTACACCGGCCCTTACCCTGTGCTCGAAAGGGGAGACAAAAATTTTAAGATACTGGTGAGAGGCAAAACCGTCACAGTAACTGTAGACCGCCTAAAACCGGCCTACCTACTTGTGGACCCCTCACATAGTACCCGTCCTACTTCTACCCCTAATTCACCACTACCCAATTCATCGAATCCGCTTACACTACAGTACAGTGTACCAGGTTCGACACCTGATAAAACAACCCGATCTGGTCGTCGAGTCCGATTCCCTGATTATTATCGTCCGTAGTGACGGCCTCTGGGGGGGGAGTGATGTGGGGTACACACATAATACATACACACAATATATTATATACAAATACATTCGCATCAACAATACACGAACATACATACAAACACCTATATACATTTCTTATTTACTATTTACACTAACATTCCTACACAAAAGTTTGCATCCGTAGTAGTGGACTTTTGTGTCGGCATTGTCGTGCTATGGAAATGCGCATTGAACGAACGAGGGAACCATTACACTAGCCCGGTCGGCCGCGCTGCGCCAGCGCCGCGCGGTGGCCGACTCGAGTTTTAGTCTAGCCGCACCTATCTTCACGGTACACTGTGTCGCTGGATGAGAAATACTTTTACCGCCTACCGCGTATTAATAATAGTAATTTTTATGTTCTGTTTTCTATCGCTGTGCTATCCTCTCTATCCTACTGCTATACCTTCTGTGCTATCGTTAACTTCTGTGTTGTGTATACTGTGCTTACGAACTATTATACTTCCTTTAGAACTCCTTCGAACTTTTATTACCGACGTAAGTACTACCTACCTACCTTACATCGCGAGCTTGAAGTACAAGCCGATTACATAGTACAAAGACAACTATACTACAAAAAACCTGAACTTTATAATCTTATATTAAAAAACAAAAAAAAACTTTCGCAAGTACAAAGTGGACGATTTATTGAAAGAGCATGGATTCACAGTGCTTCGGCTGCCTCCTTATCATCCAGAATTGAACCCAATCGAAAATATTTGGGGTATTATAAAAAACGACGTTGCTAGTCGCAATATCAGTCAAAATTACACTTCGATTATGCCCATTTTAAATGAAGCATTTGATCGCGTAAATAAAGATGTCTGGTTCAATACTTGTAAGCACGTGGAAAAAATAGAAGACGAATACCTGAGACACTGTGATCTTGATTTTAGTTTTATTATAAATGTCGGCGATACATCAGACTCTGAATTAGATAATTCTGAAACGAGTGATTGACTACCTATTTTATTTCTTAATAAAGTTCTATAAAAAATTTCACGTATGTCTATAATTACCCCTATAATAAAAATGGTAATATTATCATTATATTAAAGAATCACATAAAATATGTACACCTAAAAATAAAACAACCCTTTTCTCGCAGTCGGGTATAAAATTTAAAATTGAAGTAGAGCATCTTTCTTTTTGTTATTTTTAAACTTTCGCGGTGTGAATTCATAATTATACTAAGTATCGGTATCTTTCTTTTTGACTATGACGCTCTCTCCTGATTAGTCTATTAATTATAGTGTGTGCGTGCACACATAGATTATTAGTGTGTAGGTACGGATAACACTCAGACATTGACTTAAGCGTGCACACATGTACTGTAAACTGATCGGAGAAATGGAGGGGCGCGTCTTCGTGGATTGAAATATCTGTAACTTCTTTCGTCGAAAGTAGCCAGTTGCCAAAAACAACATTCTTGTTATTCGACATTTTGGAACTAAGAAAAATGAAAACCTATAATAATTTTACAATAGTATAAGAATAGGGATCAACAGCCCGAGCAGCCACCGAAGTCCATTGGGCAATATTTGGAATGTTAATCGAGTAACGCATACAAATGTTTACATGGGTTAGGTAGCGACCAACGAGGGACGATGTAAACCTTAGTGTCCGAGCTACGTTCGACATAGTTACGAAATCATGTAAATGCACGCATCATCATTTTTGTTTCCTTCAACGTTATAATTATTTAGCAATGAATTCAGTTCGCATTCGGTCATCAAGCATTCCGCGCGTTCTCATCTATCATTCATAATTTAGTCCCTTTATTACATAATATATCAGTTTCATTTATCTAAAGATACATTATATATTATTAGATATATTATCTAAATATACATTCCTAGATAGGCACTGCGACGCCAAATAAATTTTCCAACTTTGGCGTCGCGACGACAAATAGAAATTCTTAGATAATCACCGCAACGCAAAATAGACATTCTTAGATAGGCACCGCGAAGCCAAATAGACATTCTTACATTGGCGTCGCGACGTCAAATATACATTCTTAAATAGGCATCGCGACGCCAAATAAACATTCTTACATAAGCATCGCGGCACCAAATAGACACTCTTACATTGGCGTCGCGAAACCAAATAAACATTCTTAGATAGGCATCGCGACGCCAAATAGACATTCTTACATTGGCGTCGCGACGCCAAACAGACACTCTTACATTGACGCTGACGCCAAATAGACATTATTAGGTAGGCACCCCGACGCCAAATAGACATTCTTAGATATGAACTGGGACGCCAAATAGACACTCTTACATAGGCGTCTCGACGCCAAATAGACATTCTTACATTGGCGTCGCGACTCCAAATTGACACTTACATAGGCATCGCGACTCGAAATAGACTTTCGTAGATATAAACTGCGACGCCAAATAGACATTCTGAGATAGGCACCGCGACGCCAAATAGATATTCTTACATTGGCGTTGTGACGCCCAATAGACACTCTTACATAGGCGTCGTGACGCCGAAAAGACATTCTTAGATTGGCACCGCAACGCCAAATAGATATTTTTACATAGGCGCCATAACGCCAAATAGACTCTCTTACATTGACGCTGACGCCAAATAGACATTCTTAGATAGGCCCCGCGGCGCCATATACACATTCTTAGATATACACTGCGACGCTAAATAAACACTCTTACATAGGCGTCGCGACGCTTAATAGACAATATAACATTGGCGTTGCAACGCCAAATAGACATTCTTAGATAGGCACCGCGACGCCAAATAGATACTCTTAAATAGGCACCGCGATGCCAAGTAGACACTCTTACATTGGCGTTGCGAAATAAAATAAACATTCTTAGATAGGCATCGCGACGCGAAATAGACATTCTAACATTGGCGTCGCGACGCCAAATAGACACTCTTACATAAACGTCGCGACGCCAAATAGACACTCTTACACTGACGCTGCTGCCAAATAGACATTCTTAGATATGCACTGCGACGCCAGATAGACATTCTTACATTGGCGTCGCGACGCAAAATAGACATTTTAATATAAGCACCGCGACGCCAAATAGACATTCGTACACTGGCGTCGCGACGCCAAATGGATATTCTTACACAGGCGTCGTGACGCCAAATAGACATTCTTAGATAGGCATCGCGACGCCAAATAGAAACTCTTACATAGGCGTCGCGATGCGAAATAGACACTCTTACATAGACATCGCGACGCCATTTTTACTGGTGGTAAAAACTTGGTGGCACAAATTTGTCTCAAGTTTCGACCAGGTGGGTACCTCCGTTGCACTATTGCGAAAAACCCTCCATAGCAATTCAATCTCGGTTGGATTGTGTTCAGGGGTCAGCAAGTGCATAGCCGGGCAGAGGTGGTGGTTGTCGCAGCACTAGTGAGACCAGTGGGTCTTGGCGTAATCTAGTGGGGATGGTGCGGGGCGATGCGCCGAACAGGGAGACCTGTAGAAACGGTGGTGCCGCTGGCCACCCGCGGTATAGTACGGGGGCCCAACTGGGGTTAACCACCTTGGGAGGCTACCCCACCAGGTCGCGCATAATCCCGATATGGTTCGTCGTGCCGGTTGGTGACCGGATTTTGGAGTCCGGCGACCATACTCGGGGGGGCACGGGGGCCCTTCCGTTCGGCGCGTCGGCTCTCGCCATGCCTCACATTCATAGATAAAACCAATATCCCGCGCTTTGTCACACGGTGCTGCGGCGGCAATCACCTCATTTTTTCACGCCTTCTCCCACCCAAACTCGTGGCAGCGCAATTTAGAGAACTAGGCAACACAGCGGCTCGTCACACTCCCAAATAGACGTTCTCAGATAGGCATCGTGACGCCAAATATACGTTCCTAGATAGGCACTGCGACGCCAAATATACATTCTGAGATAGGCACTGCGACGCCAAGTAGACACTCTGAAATAGGCAACACGATGCAAAATAGCCACTTTTACATTAGCGTCGTGATGCCAAATGGAGATTCTTAGATACATAGCTACGCCAAATAGACATTATAACATAGGCGTCGCGACGGCAAATAGACACTCTTATATCGGCGTCGCGACGCCTAATAGACATTCTTAGATAGGCATCGCGACGCAAAATATATATTCCTAGATAGGCACAGCGACGCCAAATATACATTCCAACTTTGGCGTCGTGACGACAAGTAGACATTCTTAGATAAGCACCGCAACGCCGAATAGACATTCTTAGATAGGCACCGCGACGCCAAATAGACACTCTTACATAGGCATCGCGACGCCAAATAGACACTTACATTGACGCTAACGCCAAATAGACATTCTTAGATAGGCATCGTGACGCCAAATGGACATTATAACATTGGCATTGCGACGCCAAATAAACATTCTTAGATAAGATTCGCACCGAATAGACATTCTTAGATAAGCACCGCGACGCCAAATAAACACTCTTACATAGGCGTCGCGACGCCAAATAGACACTCTTACGTTGACGCTGACGCCAAATAGACATTCTTAGATAGGCACCGCGACGCCAAATATACATTCTTAGATAGGCATCGCGACGCCAAATAGACACTCTTACATAGGCGTCGTGACGCCAAATAGACACTCTTACGTTGACGCTGATGCCAAATAGACATTCTAAGATAGGCAACGCGACGCCAAATAGACATTCTGAGATAGGCACCGCGACGCCAAATAGTCACTCTTACATAGGCGACGCGACGCCAAATAAACATTCTTAGAAAGGGATCGCGGCACCAAATAGACACTCTTACATAGGCGCCGCGACTCCAAATAGACACTATTACACTGGCGTCGCGACGCCAAATAGACATTCTTACACAGGCGTCGTGACGCCATATAGACATTCTAACATAGGCGTTGCGGCGCCAAATAGACACTCTTACATTGGCGTCGCGATGCCAAATAGACATTCTTAGATAGGCACCGTGACGCCAATTAGACATTCTTACATTGGCGTCGCGACCCCAAATAGAGATTCTTAGACAGGCACCGCGACGCCAAATAGACATTCTTAGATAGGCACCGCGATGCCAAATGGACACCCTTACATTATTGTTGCGATGCCAAATAGAGATTCTTACACTGGCGTCGCGACGACAAATACACATTCTCAAATAGGCATCGTGACACCAAATGGACATTATAACATTGGCATTGCGACGCCAAATAAACATTCTTAGATAAGCATCGCAACGCCGAATAGACATTCTTAGATAAGCACCGCGACGCCAAATAAACACTCTTACATAGGCGTCGCGACGCCAAATAGACACTCTTACGTTGACGCTGACGCCAAATAGACATTCTTAGATAGGCACCGCGACGCCAAATATACATTCTTAGATAGGCATCGCGACGCCAAATAGATACTCTTACTTAGGCGTCGTGACGCCAAATAGACACTCTTACGTTGACGCGGATGCCAAATAGACATTCTAAGATAGGCACCGCGACGCCAAATAGACATTCTGAGATAGGCACCGCGTCGCCAAATAGTCACTCTTACATAGGCGTCGCGACGCCAAATAAACATTCTTAGAAAGGGATCGCGGCACCAAATAGACACTCTTACATAGGCGCCGCGACTCCAAATAGACACTATTACACTGGCGTCGCGACGCCAAATAGACATTCTTACACAGGCGTCGTGACGCCAAATAGATACTCTTACATTGGCGTCGCGATGACAAATAGACATTCTTAGATAGGCACCGTGACGCCAAATAGACATTCTTACATTGGCGTCGCGACCCCAAATAGAGATTCTTAGACAGGCACCGCGACGCCAAATAGACATTCTTAGATAGGCATCGCGACGCCAAAGATACATTCTCAGATAGGCACCGCGATGCCAAATGGACACCCTTACATTATTGTTGCGATGCCAAATAGAGATTCTTACACTGGCGTCGCGACGACAAATACACATTCTCAAATAGGCACCGTGACGCCAAATGGACATTATAACATTGGCATTGCGACGCCAAATAAACATTCTTAGATAAGCATCGCAACGCCAAATAGACACTCTTACATAGGCGTCTTGACGCCAAATAGACACTCTTACGTTGACGCTGACGCCAAATAGACATTCTTAGATAGGCACCGCGACGCCAAATAGACATTCTGAGATAGGCACCGCGACGCCAAATAGTCACTCGTCCATAGGCGTCGCGACGCCAAATGAACATTCTTAGATAGGCATCGCGGCACCAAATAGACCCTCTTACATAGGCGCCGCGACGCCAAATAGATATTCTAACATAGGCGTTGCGTCTCCAAATAGACACTCTTACATTGGCGTCGCGATGCCAAATAGGCATTCTTAGATAGGCACCGTGACGTCAAATAGGCATTCTTACATTGGCGTCGCGACCCCAAATAGAGATTCTTAGATAGGCACCGCGACGCCAAATAGATACTCTTACATAGGCGTCGCGACGCCTAATAGACACGCTTACGTTGACGCTGACGCCAAATAGACATTCTAACATAAGCGCTGCGGCGCCAAATAGACACTCTTACATTGGCGTCGCGATGCCAAATAGACATTCTGAGATAGGCACCGCGACGCCAAATAGTCACTCTTATATAGGCGTCGCGACGCCAAATGAACATTCTTAGATAGGCATCGCGGCACCAAATAGACACTTTTACATAGGCGTCGTGACGCCAAATAGACATTCTAACATAGGCGTTGCGGCGCCAAATAGACACTCTAACATTGGCGTCGCGATGCCAAATAGACATTCTTAGATAGGCACCGTGATGTCAAATAGACATTCTTACGTTGGCGTCTCGACCCCAAATAGAGATTCTTACGTTGGCGTCTCGACCCCAAATAGAGATTCTTAGATAGGCACCGCGACGCCAAATAGACATTCTTGGATAGGCATCGCGACGCCAAAGATATATTCTTAGATAGGCACCGCGACGCCAATAAGACATTCTTAAATATGCACCGCGACGCCAAATAAACACTCTTACATTGACGCTAATGCCAAATAGACATTCTTAGATAGGCACCGCGACGCCAAGTAGACATTCTTAGATAGGCACCGCGACGCCAATAAGATATTCTTAAATATGCACCGCGACGCCAAATAAACACTTTGACATAGGCCTCGCAACGCCGAATAGACATTCTTAGATAGGCACCAGCATCATCCTCCTGCCCTTATCCCAAGATTATTTGGGGTCGACGCAACATGTGTTCCTTTTCCATTCATCTCTAGTTACAGTCATTTCAACATTCACTCCCTTCTTAACCATGTCATCTTTCACACAGTCCATCCACCGCATTTTAGGCCTCCCTCTCCCCTTGTAGCCATCCACTTCCATAGTTACTACCTTCCTTACGACATTACTTTCATCCCTACGCATTACATGCCCGAACCAGGACAAACGATTTCCTCGTAGCTTTTCTATGATTGGTGCTACTCTCAAACTTCCTCTAATATATTCATTCCTAATCTTTTCCATTCTTGTCACACCACACATACATTTTAACATTCGCATCTCGGCTACATGCAACCGTCTTTCATCCGTCACCTTTACTGGCCAACTCTCGATCCATACAGGACGGCAGGCCGGATCATGCTCTTATAAATTTTGCCCTTCAATCGAAGGGGCATTCGTGAATCACATGTAGTTGCTGTAACCTGCCACCATTTCATCCAACCAACGTTAATCCGGTGCTTTACGGCTCGATCTAATTCTCCATCGCTTTGCAGTATTGAACCGAGGTACCTAAAATCGGAGCAGATTGGTATAGGAGCACCATCAAGCGCTATGACTGTGGGACTAGTGAGACCGCCGAAATCGCAGAACATGTATTCTGTTTTGGTTCTGCTAATTTTCAGGCCAACATTCTCTAGCCTTTGTTGCCACTTCATCAATCTACTCTGGACATCGGTTCCATCCTCACCAACAAGGACAATGTCGTCGGCAAAAAGCATACACCAGGGTGCCTCATCCTGTATATCCGATGTCAGAACATCCATTACTAACAGGAAGAGGTACGGGCTTAAAGCCGACCCTTGGTGTAAGCCAACAGCTACACTAAACTCATCGGTGTTACCCGCGGCTGACCGGACATGCGTATGAGATTGCCGGTATATAGTACGGATTAACTCTACATACTTCACTGGCACACCTTTCTCCTTCAGGGCCCACCACAAGACCTTTCGTGGTACTTTATCGTACGCCTTTTCGAGGTCCACAAACACCATGTGCAGGTTTTTATGGGCACGTCTATATTTTTCACATAGTTGGCGTAATGCGAATACGGCATCTGTGGTACCCCGCCCTGGCATAAAACCAAACTGGTTTTGGGTGATCTCACTCTCCTCTCGCAGGCGTTTCTCTATTACTTTCTCCCACACTTTCATACTATGTGACATGAGCTTTATACCTCGGTAGCTAGCACCATTAAAGCCTGGTAATGAATTCCAGGTTTTAATGGTGCGACAGAGGAAAGAGTCTCCGAACCGCTTGGTTCTTGATCGGATGTTTTGCACCGTGTGCGGATGACATCTAAGGCCTGCACGCGTTGTCCTGTGTAGGAAAGGGGAGGGTGGGACTAATTGGAAGAGCTCATCAGAACAGTCCCCATGGTACAGACGGTAAAATACAGCCATGGACGCAACATCTCTACGCAGCTGTAAAGGTTCTAGGGTGTTCGTGATCTCGGGATTCCCAATGATGCGGACCGCACGTCGCTGCAACCTGTCGAGAGCATCTAGTAAGTACTTTGCTGAACCATCCCAGAGATGCGAGCAGTACTCCACACAGGAGCGAATTTGTGTCTTGTATAAAAGACACCGCTGCTCCGGCGTGAAAAATCGTCTCACTCTGTTCAGGACTCCGAGTTTTCGTGAGGCTGTTTTGATGATGCTTTCGATGTAGTTTTTGTTATTCAGGTTGCAGCGAACATCCATACCTAGGATATTGAGATTGTCCTGCAGTGGCAGTGGCGTGCTCTGAAGAGTGGGGAGGGTAAGGAAAGAAGATACTTTTGCTGTAAACGCACATGCCTGCGTCTTCTTGGCATTGAACTCAACCAGGTTCTCAGAGCCCCATTTAGAAATGTGATTCAGGATCCCGTCAAGCTCAGTGACAAGAAGCTGCCTTTTCTCTGCGATATCTGACTCTGTAATCGGAATTAGTCGATTATTAAAGAACTATGCAGTTTTTTAAGCCTATTTAGCTAGAGATGGCTAAAAAGGTATATAGCTACGCCACGGCGACCTATAAAAAAATCCTATCCATATTCCTATGACATATAGAAAAAAGGTTATTGTGTTTGAATTGCGCCCTCTTACTCTTTTATACTCTTTGACACCGAGCGGCAACTCTTTGCCGAGTGGTGATTGGTGAATTCGCAATATTGACAACAATTGTCGTTGTCATATCATATGTACTATTGCACTGCTTACAGACGTCATATTAGTATATTAGTTATGTGTTTTCGTGTTGGTGAAAATATTCTTAAAACTGAGGATTTCTCCCGTAAGTATCCATTTCTTATATTGAGTCTATAGTCTGTTCATTATAGGATAATCCGCGAGACAGCTGTCACTGAGTAAGAACAAGTGATGGGACATTATTGATTAAATCGATTTATTTATGGATTGTTAATTACACACCGTTTTGATAACAACAAAACCATATTTATTGGCACTCAACCTATGTAGGTATCATGATCCTTCGGCTTTATCCTCGTCGTGCCACCAACTTGTGCCACCAGTGGCACGACAAGGAATTGTCATTCCTCATCGTGCCACTGAATGCAGATACATGCAGGGATGGTAGCTCTACTTAATTTCCCTTTAGATATTACTCAATAAATAATAATAATTGTCTTTAACACAATTTTCCTGTAACTGCAACTTTAGTTTTATGTAGGTACCTACTCGTACTTTGTTGTTTAAACTCTATGGTGCCAGAAATAATTTATTTTTAATTTAATAAAATATAATTTATTGTGACATGTGACATAAAATACTGGTGGCGCGTGGGCCAACGTGTGCGAGTGGACTGTATTGCGGGGAAGCAGATAACTGTTCTATTGACACTTTACACACAAAACAAGACAGGTGGCCGGGCTGCCGCGGATTCGATCCAGGCAGTGAATGCAGCCCGAGAAATTAGGAGAGGATGCACTAACCTTCACGACCCACGTGTTTTTCATCGCAGCCGGTACACGGATCTTCTCTTCCTTGCTCAGGAGCTGCCGTCAGCGTCACTAGATCCCTTGAGGAACACACGAGAGGCACCATCCGATCGGTAAAGGTCTATGAGGCGGTTAAAATACAACAAATATTATTCATTTCTGAGAGACGCGCGCGCGAGATCGCCTTTACGCTGGCTAGTTCAAAGCGAGACTGTGTGTCTATATTTCACAAATGGCGGACGGAAGCCATATCTATGATTAGTGCGGGAGAGGAGACGGGTATAAAAGGAGTGGGTTTCCGTGTCAAAAATACAGTTTCCACTTCGGCGCAACCATTCCCCCCGGCTTGAAGGGTTACCTTCGAAACGACAAATGCGAAACAAATCTAAAGTCTAATCTAAATCTAGGTTTGGGAAATAACAACTAAAATATAAACCTAGATTGGAGCTCGTGCCTACTGCTGGCTAGGCAGCGGGCAGAGGCGAACAAACAACACAACGCAACAGTCTCGACCAAGACGAGACGCGATTAGCCAACAACAAAATAAGGGTCTCTTCACGTGGGACCGATACAACAAGCGAGTGCTTCTTCTCCTCGGGTGGTTCGGAAACCGTAGTGGGATTGAATTGACTAACTGGCCACCCATCTAACGCGGCATGAATCCAGGACGGTCCACCAAACCACAACGGGTGATCCAAAATTCGCGAAGGAAGCAATCCACGAGAGAGACAATCGGCTGGGTTGTCGGTGCCAGCAACGTGAAAGAGATTATGTGGCGCCAATTCAGATTGAATTTTGCCACTCTATTAGCGACGAATGTGTCCCAAACGATGGGGCGAAGAGTGGGCCCAACACAAAGCGACTGTTGAGTCCTAAAAGCTAAAATTCTACTAATATTAATGCGAAAATTTACAATTATGTCAAATAAATTACCTTAAAGATTCCGACCACAATACAAAATGTCATTAAGCGACACGGAAGTGCTAGTCTTAGCACTGCCATCCAAAACTACGCGGAGTTTTAGTAGTAAGCTTATCTTCTCTAATAACTCCGCGGTGCGGGATAATGTACGAAGGCTGGGTCCCGCCAGTGTCCGCAGGCGCAGGTGAGATGTAACCTTTATCTAAATATTCGTTAACAACCTCATCATAGGCCCGCTTCGACTTTGGGGACGCCTGCATCTTTCGTTCCAAACAAAGAAAGCGTTTTTCAGCGGATACACGGGAGCCACCGAGTGAAAACTTGCGGATGGTAGACTCCAGTGGCGGCTCGACGGTGCAACAGAACGAAGCAGTCGAGTGACTAAAACTATCTATAGAAGCGGGTGCGGAACCAATTATAACAAAACCCAGAACTGTTTCCAGGGCGTGCGGAGCGGGGTACGTCGGTCCCCCTTGAACCTTACGTGATAGCTGGAGGTGCGGGAGAATCGAAGCGCCGATCAATATATCGACGACTCCAGGAACAGCGTAAGTCTCATCTGCTAAAGGCAAATCTTTAAATTTCGTTAATAAAGACGTGTCAACCGGGACGGTAGGCAACTGTTCAGCTATTCTATCTATAACGAGCGAATCCATGTCAAACCAAATATTATTATTAAAACGAGATCTAAACCTTGTTTTAACGGTGCCACGAACAGCTGACTGTAAGCTTCCAAAACCCTTCACCACTGAGCGGGTTGAACGCTTATCAACATTGAAACCAAGACGCCGACAACAATCTTGAGTAATAAAATTACTTTGCGAAGCGCCATCTAACAGCGCTCGAACAATGCGCGGCTTACCTAATGCATCAACAATAACAACGCGAGCGGTCGCAAGACACACAGTAGTGAGTGCAGCACTATCGGAGAACGAACACAAGGTGACGTCATCCGCGGCGGTCACCGGGCGGGCTGGAGCGCGCGCGAGCGCGGGCTGCGGCTGCGGCGCAGGCTGCCGTGTGTCACCGCTCGACGAGCCAACCGTGCTCACATTGGATGCGGCATTACTATTCTCAAAATGAAGCAAAGTGTGGTGTCTCGCTTGACATTTGCGACAACTATTTCTACTATTACATAAAACAACGCGGTGTTTAGTACCGAGACAATTAAAACAAAAATTATTAGCGCGAACAAATTTATAACGATCACTAGGCGACAATTTTAGAAAACCAGGACACCTGTACAGTTGCGAATGATGAGTGCTACACAAAGAGCAAACAGGTGACTGTACACGTGCTGGTGCGGTACTAACATAAGTATGAGTTGACCTCAGTGACTTCGATGACGCATCTACTTTGCGTGCAGAATCAACAACTGTCTTCGCGCCTTCATGTTTCGATGAAGAGCGTTGCAATACCTTTATATGCTCGCGAACAAAACTTTCTAAGTCTTCGAACTTAGGAATTTTACTGCCGCGATGATCCGACTCAAACAAACGAATGGTTTCGGAATCTAATTTCTTTAAACCCATATACAAAAATACGAAGTCGCAGAGGTCATCGATCTTCAAGTTCTTTACGGCGCGAACAGCTGACGCGAAAGTATCTAGAAATTTCTCTAAGTTTTGATCGTTACATGCCGTAATAGATTTCAAATCAGACATCTGATCTAAATAGGCGTTAGCTACCGATCTTTTATCCTCATACTTAGCTTTCAAAGTATTTAAAATTAAATTATAATTCCCGGCACTAAACGTAATTCCAGCGCAAGCGGTTATAGCTTTACCAGTCAATTTTTCAACGAGATAATGCAATTTTTCGTGATCTGTCAACGAATCGTTCTTATCTATTGTATTCTCAAAACTATCTATAAATCGACACCAATTGCGAATGTTACCATCAAACTCGGGTATTTGAATTGGTGGCAACTTAGGTCGGTCGCGAGTGGGGTTGGGTCGGTCAGACGGCTTCTCCAAACTCCTCGCGACGCGCTTGATACGACAATACAAATCGTCAAACGACGACAAGGCTTGATAACTCACTGAGTAATCGGGATTCAAATTCAACTCTAAAACGTTGATGTCATGTACTAAGGTTTCGAAATCCGCGCGTAGACTATCTAAGTTTTCTATAGAACACAAGAACGAATCTCTGATGACCAAATCAGAGGTTTTAAGTGCATTATCATAAATCGATTGTACGCGAGAGTAAATCATTTCTTTTTTAGCGTTTAAAAGTTTCAATTGAACCTTACCGGTCCTATCAACCTTTGGGGACATGTTTACAATTAAATCTCGAACTAAAGTGAGGTAAACAACAAATATGAAATGACTTAATCTTAGCGGCACAGAGCAGCGAGGCGGCGCGAGCGACACTCGGCAGATAGGTAGGTACCTACAACTGTGAATGCACGCTTGAACAAACGCGCATAGCAACAAGGTCGTACGTACCTACGCGATGGTCGCTGTCTAGGTTCAACTATTATTTCCGAGATTAAGTATTGCGTAATATCTATTCAAATTAAAATACTTTCGTATGAATTGGGATGAGATGCGAGCGAGGTAGGCACAGCCACGTGTCTACCCACGCAGGTACTAGGCAAATACGACGCGAGCCGAGAACAACGTAATTGAAAAAAAACAAAACAAAGCCAAATGCGTTAGGTATTACACTGTGCCTATGCACTAGGGTGTCTAGTATACCTAAGATCTAAGCCTAAATGTCTGGATGCGGGGTTTTCTACTAAAATAACCAGGCACTTAGGTGCGGTGCGCTCATTCCCATTAGAATAATAACAAAATACGAACTACGGCTAAGAATCCGGCTCGATCCGGACCAAAAAATGGTGGCGCGTGGGCCAACGTGTGCGAGTGGACTGTATTGCGGGGAAGCAGATAACTGTTCTATTGACACTTTACACACAAAACAAGACAGGTGGCCGGGCTGCCGCGGATTCGATCCAGGCAGTGAATGCAGCCCGAGAAATTAGGAGAGGATGCACTAACCTTCACGACCCACGTGTTTTTCATCGCAGCCGGTACACGGATCTTCTCTTCCTTGCTCAGGAGCTGCCGTCAGCGTCACTAGATCCCTTGAGGAACACACGAGAGGCACCATCCGATCGGTAAAGGTCTATGAGGCGGTTAAAATACAACAAATATTATTCATTTCTGAGAGACGCGCGCGCGAGATCGCCTTTACGCTGGCTAGTTCAAAGCGAGACTGTGTGTCTATATTTCACAAATGGCGGACGGAAGCCATATCTATGATTAGTGCGGGAGAGGAGACGGGTATAAAAGGAGTGGGTTTCCGTGTCAAAAATACAGTTTCCACTTCGGCGCAACCAAATACAAATTATTTTTTATAGATGGAACATTCGCTAGCTGCCCCAAGCCATTTGGACAGTTATTTACGATGCATGGAAATATGGGTAGTTCTTTATCAACCACGAACATAGTTCCTTTAGTTTATTCGTTACTAAGTGACAAGAAAGAAGCGACATATTTTGCACTGTTCGACATTATAACATCACAAATACCAGGATGGAAACCGACTATAATTCATGCTGATTTTGAAACTGCATCTACAAATGCAATTTGTAATTTTTTCCCTGACATTACAATAAGAAGATGTTATTATCACATGACTAATAGTTTATGGAGGAAGTCCAAATCTCTGGGAATAAAACAAAAAATTGGAAAACGAGTCGTAGGGCTTTGTAGTGCGTTACCTCTATTGCCGCGAGAGATGATTACAGATGGTTGATGTGCAAGATATTGGATGAAAAATGAAAATATTATTGACGAATGGTGTATATACTCAGAACGCCACCGTACCAATAACGTGGTTGAGGCCTGGAATAGTAAAATCAATAGGACTATTAATAAAAATAATGTGTCATTGACCAGGCTATTAAATGCACTGCTAAATGATGCCGCATGTTCAAATTTCAAAAAAATGCAGTTTGGCCTAAATATTTCTCCTCCTCCTACTCGGAATGATCATTGCTAGTGCAATCTTGCAAATTAATAATTAATTCTTGATCGCATTGAAGGAAGGAAGGAAGGAAGGAAGGAAGGAAGGAAGGAAGGAAGGAAGGAAGGAAGGAAGGAAGGAAGGAAGGAAGGAAGGAAGGAAGGAAGGAAGGAAGGAAGGAAGGAAGGAAGGAAGGAAGGAAGGAAGGAAGGAAGGAAGGAAGGAAGGAAGGAAGGAAGGAAGGAAGGAAGGAAGGAAGGAAGGAAGGAAGGAAGGAAGGAAGGAAGGTTTAGGTTTAGGTTTAGGTTTAGGTTTAGGTTTAGGTTTAGGTTTAGGTTTAGGTTTAGGTTTAGGTTTAGGTTTAGGTTTAGGTTTAGGTTTAGGTTTAGGTTTAGGTTTAGGTTTAGGTTTAGGTTTAGGTTTAGGTTTAGGTTTAGGTTTAGGTTTAGGTTTAGGTTTAGGTTTAGGTTTAGGTTTAGGTTTAGGTTTAGGTTTAGGTTTAGGTTTAGGTTTAGGTTTAGGTTTAGGTTTAGGTTTAGGTTTAGGTTTAGGTTTAGGTTTAGGTTTAGGTTTAGGTTTAGGTTTAGGTTTAGGTTTAGGTTTAGGTTTAGGTTTAGGTTTAGGTTTAGGTTTAGGTTTAGGTTTAGGTTTAGGTTTAGGTTTAGGTTTAGGTTTAGGTTTAGGTTTAGGTTTAGGTTTAGGTTTAGGTTTAGGTTTAGGTTTAGGTTTAGGTTTAGGTTTAGGTTTAGGTTTAGGTTTAGGTTTAGGTTTAGGTTTAGGTTTAGGTTTAGGTTTAGGTTTAGGTTTAGGTTTAGGTTTAGGTTTAGGTTTAGGTTTAGGTTTAGGTTTAGGTTTAGGTTTAGGTTTAGGTTTAGGCTTAGGCTTAGGCTTAGGCTTAGGCTTAGGCTTAGGCTTAGGCTTAGGCTTAGGCTTAGGCTTAGGCTTAGGCTTAGGCTTAGGCTTAGGCTTAGGCTTAGGCTTAGGCTTAGGCTTAGGCTTAGGCTTAGGCTTAGGCTTAGGCTTAGGCTTAGGCTTAGGCTTAGGCTTAGGCTTAGGCTTAGGTTTAGGTTTAGGTTTAGGTTTAGGTTTAGGTTAGGTTAGGTTAGGTTTTTTTTTTTTTTTTTTTTTTTTTTTTTTTTATATGTTAGTAAATTGATTCTTCATGAACTCCAGGGTCCATGACTTTGTGAGATTAGTTTTAGTAGTGTGATTAATTTCTATATTTTCTTTTACTGTAGCCTGTAACTCGGCCTTTATCACAGCGTCGTGATAATTATATATGAGTTAATTGATTTAGGTCTGTGTTAATTGATTTTATGGGTGTGATTTGGATGCGATAGATGAATGATTGAATGGTTAATGTGGATGATGTTGAAGATGTAGGTGATGTCTGAGGTGATGGTAATGGCCTAAGTTGGTTTTGAAGGCCTTTGTGTTTCGACGATCTGTCGTATAACTCTATCGTCTCTGTGGTGGATTGCCATCTTGAGGTTATGATCGATTACTGCTTGGTGGCTGGCTTCTATGGCTAGTTTGGTCATTTTCCCCAAGGCATCCTCCATGTCGTCGGCGTAGTAAGTAAAGTTCTTGGTATGCCTAGACATTGCTACCACGGCATGTGGCACGCTGTCGTGAATTTGAAGGTGCTTGGAGACTCGTTTTATTACGATGACATTTTCATAGCACAGGCCTTGTGCCTCGTGAATGGTCATAGTCCTCGATTCTTCCCCGCAACCGTACTCTTCCTGAATTAATGCGGCTTTCTCCATTTGCGTGTAGGTCAAGAATAAGGTCTTATCTTGATTTTTGGGGATTGGTGTTCCCGTGAAGCTTTTGTGCGACAGAGTTTTTATTTTGTTACTTGATGAGTATATGCCATCATAGATCTCCTTGAGGGCGTAAGCCACGTCCATTGGGCACCTGTGAGTGCATAGCAACTCCTTTTTGGTGTCAATCAGGTGTTCTGGGCGGTGGTACTGGATGGTAAATAGATTTTCCCTCTCAATGTATGGGAGTTGGTTAATGTCGCCTACCATTAAAAGTTCGCTGGCTTCCGTTATTCTCAGTGTCATCACTATGGCACCAAAGTGGTTCATCAGTGCCTCATCCACAATTAAGCGGATGCACTCGCTCTTCTGGGTTGGTGGTATTCCATTTGTGAGAACCGATGCCATTGTGCGGATTCTTTTGGCGGCGTCTGCTCCTTTTTTCTTAGATATTTTGTCACGAAGATCATTTTTTGCCTCAATGGTGGTGGTTATTACCAGGTCGGTGGTCTCTATAAAGTTGTTAATTATCCAGGTCGTCTTTCCGCATCCCGGAACTCCGTTGACCAGTGTTATCTTAGGCACTTCCCAGTCTTCGTATTTGCTGGCCTTCGTCAGTTTTCCGGCTCTTTCGAGCTCGCTGTCGTCCAGCCAGATCTCGGTACACTGAGCAGTGACCACTATCGGGTCCTCCATTGGTGCTTGGTAAGTTGCATGCCCTGTTCTCTCCGTCTCGGTTTTGTCGAGTAAGACCATTCCTCCAGTGTCGCTGTATGCCGCCATGTGTGGCTTCATTGGTTTTCCTCTCACTACCTCTGCCGTCTCGTTATTGTAAATTGTCCCTTCGGCTTCATCGAGTCTCACCTTCAGCAGTCCTTCGTTTTGGTGTTTAAACGATTCCAGGATTTTGCTGCACTGTTTTATCTTAAGGATCCTTGCTCCTCTCGTTAGTGTTGTGTACTCGATGAATGCGTTGATTAGGTGATCCTTTGGGGCAACTATAGGTCTGAAGACTGGCAGTGGCACCAGCCCCATGTCAGCGTTTGTTCTGGTGGTTGGTGGCCCGACTGGAGTCTGAGGTTTTTTCTTGAGAAATTTGGCTAGAGCCGATCCTTGCGATTCATTTTTATTTGGTTTGGGGTTTGTCTTAACCTTGATTTTATGAGGAATCCACAATGCCGCCGTGCTGATCTTCTGCATTATCGTGGTTAAGGTCGAGTTTGACGATGGTTTGTCTTTATCTCGTTTTTCTTCAATGTGGCTTCTCTCAAATTCCTTTTGCAGGCGTTCCGAGCCGCTGGGTGCACTGGGGCCGGGTTGAGGGCCCGCGTTACTGGGTAGTGTTGTGTGGGTGTTGTGTTTGGATCTCAGATAACTGAGATCTTCCCCTCTATTCTCATATACCACTATCTCATGTGCCTCCGCTGCTCTGACGCTTCCCAAATGATCCACGACATCGCCTCTGAAGTAGCCCGCTGTCATCACGTCCACACTGATGATTCGCGGGGGGATGTTCTTTTCCGTGCTAACTTCAGCGATCGCGGTGAGGAGCGAAGAAGCTTTGGCAAATTGGGATATACTCTCGTCACCTTCGATGATTATCACCATCTTGTTCTTGGTGCGAAGTAAACGGCAGTTGATGCCTGATATCTCCACTTTGCTGATTTCTTCGAGCTTCTTTCTCCTGAGTGTGGTTTTTGTGGTGCTACCTTTTAGTAGTGCTGCCAATCCAGGCGCAATACCCACGCTGTTGGGTCCGATCCTGCGGCAAAAGCTGATGCCCAGTCTTTCATATGGTTGGTTCATGAATAGAGCCACTTGTCGCGTTCTGAGTCCTGGGACTCCCCGCTCCCCAACTTCCAGTATGGTTTCTTCAGTTCGTTGAGTCACCGTTGGCTGGGTGAGGGGTGCTTTATCTGCGATGGCTGGTGGTGGCTCTGTAGACCTTGAGATCGGATCGGGCGGGCTGCGTTGGTTGGTGCTGTGACGCTTGCTTGCCGCTCGAAGGATTTTTTCAGCATATTTAAGGAAGGGTTTCCTCGTAACCGGATCTTCCATGATGTTTGTGATTGTTTGTTTGCTGAGTGTTTTGTCGATTTCTATTTCTAAGTTTATTTTGGCTGCTGAGTACCTAGGGCATTCCAGAATTACGTGCCATACTGATTCGTTTTGATCAGGGTCACATTCGCATCCTGGGCTGTCTATCAGTTTGAATCTGTGTAGGTACTCAGCTAAGCCTCCGTGTCCCGTTAGCAGTTGTACTTGGATTGGTGTCAGCTTAGTGTTCCTCACCATGCGATATGCTGAGTTGACCTCTGGGAGAAACGCTTTCGTGACTGCTCCGGTTGTAGAGTTGTTGTACCTATCCTGCCATTTGCATATACTCTCCTCCCGTATTTTCCTTCTGGCATAAGACAGTGGGACTAGTCTGTAGTCTGGCGTTGGTTTAGGTGTTAATGCCGCTGTTTTGGCTAGCTCGTCTGCTCTTTCATTGCCACTTGTACCTACGTGGGCTCGCAGCCAGAATATTCTGGTTTTGCGTCCGGACAGGTTCCTCGCTTCGAGGTCGCTTTTTATTTGTACAGCTAGGGGTAGACTTTGTTTAGGGTTCGTAAGTAGGTCTAGGGATGACCTTGAGTCGCTTAAGATGTTGATTATTGGTTCTTGGCTGTTTTTCGCCATGGCCACCGCTTTGTGCAAAGCATATAGTTCCGACTGGAACACCGTGCAGGCTTGCCCGAGGCTGTATGTGGCGTGCCTTTTTTCCTCCCCCGCTTCCCACCATGTTAAGGCCGCTCCTGTTTTTCCCTCAATTTTACTGCCGTCGGTATATATTTGGGGGCCGGAGATTTGGTAGGACTCAATAGTTTCGGGGTGCATGTCCTCCAGGAGCTCGTATCGGAAGGACGTGAGTTGGGAAGGGTGAGGCTGATTGAGGTAGTGCACCCTGGTCTCGAGCTGCTCGCCTGAGGGCAGGTAGTCCTGTGTGTAGCCTTTCTTGATACGGTAGAGACTTGCGTTTTCCTGTATGCGAAGGTCTAACGGCAGGATTCCCGTTAGGGTAAGGGCCGATGTGAGAGAGACCGTTCGGTATGCTTTGCATATTTTGAGCGTGAAGCCACGTTGGATAGAGTTTAGGTTGCCTCTGATTATTTCCAGCTCGGTCGCCGGTGCCCACGTGCTTGCTGCGTATGTGATTATGGGCTCCACTACGGAGACGTAGATTGTCCTTATTATTTCCGGATTTAGTCCCCATGTCACTTTCGCCGCGCGCGCTAGCTGTTTGTAAATTTCAGCTGCCTTTTTGCAGGTGGCGGCTACATGAGAGGTGAAAGTTAGAGTTTTGTTAATGATGAGGCCCAGGATTTTTATTTCGTCTGCCAGCGCCAGTTGTTTACCGGACATGTAGATTGTAGGGGGGTCGTACTTTAATTTTTTTGTAAGTACCATTGCAGATGTTTTATGGGGTGCGAAATTTAGTTTGTTTTGGTGTCCCCATTCTGCTACCGTCCGCAAAGCGCTGGTGGCAGTCTCTTCCAACGTACTGATGGAGTGGCCAGAGAATATTAGAACAACGTCGTCCGCGAATGCTTGGCATCTTACTCCTTGGTTGGTCAGGGTTTGAAGGAGGGAGTCCAAGATGATATTCCAGAAGGTCGGTCCACCTATGGATCCCTGGACGCATCCTTTTGTGGTTTTCTTTTCGCTGATCGCCCTGGCATAGTTCACGGTGACGCTTCTATTCTGTAAGTAGGATCCCACCATGCCGTACAAGTTTTTAGGGCATTTTTTGATGGTTAGCTGTTTTTGGAGTGCTGGCCACCATGCGTTGTCGAAGGCCCCCTCTATGTCCAGGGAGATCACTATAACGGCTTTCTGCTCACGGATCTCTTTACGGATGTATTCTACTAGGTCATAGAGAGCGTCCTCCGTCCCGCGTTGAGGCATGAATCCGTATTGGTTCCTGCAGAGGGTTGGGAAGGTGTGCCATTGTATACGGCCTATCATCATTTTCTCCAGTATCTTACCTAAGATTGATAGGAGGCCAATTGGGCGGTAGGATTTTGGGTGTGTGTAGTCCTCCTTTCCCGGTTTCCTCAAGATCACTACATGTGCCTTTTTCCATTGATCGGGGAAGTGTCCTAGCTCCATGCACTTATTGGCAAGCGCCATGAACACCTCTCTGTCGGATGTGATGGCTTCAATGCAGATGTCTGCTGTTAACCCGTCCGGTCCAGGGGCTTTCTTTGGATTGAGTGCCGAAAGCACAGTTTCCAGCTCAGCCTGCGTGAATGGAGGGTCGTCTGCGTAAGGATATGTGTCTATTGTTGGGGTGGAGGGTAGCACCTCGGTTCTTAAGGCTGTGTGGTAGGGTGAATCTGTTTCCACGGAGTCGTCCGGATAGAATGTTTTGGCCAGGAGGTCGGCTGAGTCGCTGGGGCTCAGCGTTTTCCCTGAGGCGTCGCGCAGCAGAATGTCCTCTTGCTTTTTTCCCGTTTTCCGAATTACTCTGTAGATCCCGTCCCACATGCTTTCTTTATCTTGGGTGGAACAGAAGTGCTTCCAGCTCGTTGTTTGAGCCTCCTCTACTTTGGTCTTATAAGTGTGTTTTGCGGCCCGGTATTCTTCGATGACGTGGAGTACTCGGGTTGGGGCTGCGTTCCTTATTCTCCGTTTTTTACGGAGGACGTCTTTTTTAAGTTCGCCCAGTGCTGAGGTCCACCACGGTGGAGTTGGGCTGCCTTTGTATACTCCCGCGGGGCGGATTATATTCTCGCATACATCCTGAATTGTCGTTATGTAGAATGTAGCGAGTACTTCCAGTTCGGCGGGAGTATTTATTGCAGTGATATTTTTAGCCGTTATGTTATTATTAGTTAGGGTGGTTTTTACCATGGTCTTGAACTTTTCCCAGTTTGCCTTTTTTGTGTTATATTTGCGTGTCGTGATGGGCTTTAATGGCTGTGGAGCCCTCTCCAACCGCAATTTGAAGGTGATGGCGTTATGATCAGATGTTACCATTTCCCTGTGGACTGTCCAGTCGGTTATTTTCCCTAATAACGGCAGACTGCATGCTGTGACGTCGACGATGCTGGTATAGAGCTTGCCTTTCCGGTTTGTTTCGAACGTTGGTGTATCCCCTTCGTTTAGGATGTGCAAGTCTCTTTCGTCTAAGAACGCGTTGTAGTCCCGTCCTCTGCCTCTTTCGTCGTCTGTATTGCTCCCCCACCATGGGCTCCATGCGTTAACGTCTCCTGCCACTATGGTATTTGTTGTGTTGAGTTGTAGCAGGAGGGTTCTGCAGCGGTTTATGTATGGAGCTATGTCCTGTTCCCCATCAAAGTATATGGATAGGAGTCCCAGGTTTGTGTTCCCGATTTTAACCGCTGCAGCCACTTCGGTCTCGGTTGCCATTTGGGGGTCTTGTGTTATTTCTATATTATTTCCAAAGATCATTATCGCGGCTTTGTTGTGAGTTTGGCGGTGAAGGGTGCACTGGATGATTTTGGTGCCTGGGTATTGTTTTACCGTGCCTGTATTCCCTGTATAGGGTTCTTGCACCAGGGCAATTGCTATACCTTGTTCCTCAACCAGTTGTAATAGCTCATTCGTGGCGCGTTTGCATCTTTGGAGATTTACTTGTATGATTTTTATTGTGTTATGGTCGCCTTTAGCAAAGGTATGATACCCTAGAGCGTGCTATGGCATCCCATTTGTCTCGCTCAGGGCATTCCATACTAAATGCTTGATGGTCTGTATTGCAGGGTTTAGTTTTTAGATTTTTGGTGCAGTTCCTGCATGATGGTGGTTTTCCCTCTTTCCTGTTGGGGCACTCTTCCCACCCATGTTGGTTCCCGCAGAAACTGCAGCGTTGTTTGTCCTCTTGGCACAGGGCTTTTGTGTGCCCGAAGCCCAGACATTTGGTGCATTGTACCAATGGCGAGTGGTCTGCAACCGGTCTCCGCTGTAGGTCTATGTACAGTTTTCCGACTTCCAGGATGTTTTTGTGAGCAGTGGCGATACCTCTAGCACTATATGGCATTCGTGCTGGTTCCTCGCTCGCTTCTGTACCTCACTCTGATGATCCGGTCCTTGGTTTCGGTCTTGTTCATTATGTGGCCGTTTTGGGCGACGATATGGTCTATGATTGCGGTGTCCGTGTGGTAGGATAAGACATCTCGCACGATGAGTTGTGGATTTGAGCTTTTGGCTACCTCTGTTTTCAGATTTTTATTTTGTTTAATTCTACTTTCGATGAGGTGTAGGTCTTCTTTATCGTTGCAACTTATGATTACTTTTTGGTTGCGGACCTTCCTCACCCTGTCTACCCTGGCTCCGGTATTTTTGACGTCCAGGGTGCTTCTGATGTCGGCTATGACGTTATCGCCTGACTTGGTGGCGTCCGTTGACGACACTATGATGCTGTGGTTGGGTCGTCTCTGGACTGGTGGTCTTTTGGTAGCTTGCTGAGCATAAGTTGGCCTTTGTTGGGCTTGGCTCTTTATTAGCTCAGTTAGGGCCATTTCTGCTCCGATACTTATCGCGCTCGATGGTGGAGGGGTTTCCGCCTTTTCTTTTCTCATGTGGTTAAGTTCAGTGCTCACCGCTTTAAGCCTCTCGTTGATAGGCTTGAGATGTTTGCCTATATCCAGCTCAGGTATCGGTTGCGATGTGGGTCGAGCCTCAGCCACGCTTTTGCTTAGGGCTTTTATCTCGTCTCTTACCGATGCCAGGTGTTGGTCCAGTTGGTGATGGTCTCCGTCGGAAGGCGGTAGTTCGGACACCTTTCTGGTGAGATCGGTGGTTTTGGTCTCTACCCTACGAATGTCCGTTTTCACCACCTCCACCTGTGCCTGTATTTCTTTGGTTGTTTTGGATACAGAGGCGATATCCCTCTGGACTGCCTCCATGTCCCCTGTGTCTTTGCCATTTGTGGTCGCCTTCCTCAGTTCTTCTTGTAGCCGATCCACCTGCTTTTGCAGTGCTGCCAGGCCACTTGCACTCTCCTTGGCGTGGCGGTGAGGGTCTCGGGTTTCAAATTCAAGCCATTTTCGGATGTTTCTGGCTTCCTCGAGGTTCGTTTCCACACTCTCTCTTGTTTGTAGAAGCTCCGTGGTGAGCGCCGTGATTGTCTTGGAGTGGGCTCTCTCGACTCTTAACAGCTCCCTTGCGTGCCTCGACCTCTCTCTTTCCAGGTTGTGTTTGTGTCTAGACCTGGAGTCCGAGAGGGAGAGCACGGTTTCGTAGAGGGCCTGTAGCGAGTCAAGTGCTATTTGTTTGCACTCTCTCTTCATGTTTCCGGCGTTTTCCAGAGCCTCCTTGCCCAACCTAATTTTCCCAACCTAATTTCCCCCTCCAAACAAAATTTTTCGGACCACATCTCTGGAACCAGAAGAGATAGAGTACCCGTGTTTGGTATCACCGGAACCGGGACAAGAAGACCAATCTTCTGGCTCCAACAGAAACTGGAAATTGCGGTGTAACTCACACCTCAACAAACAACACCACGCAACAACAGCAGTCAAACCATCGACTTCGACGCTAGCCTGTGTGCTCGGCAACAACACAGCGTCAACATCATCAACTAAACATTAAACATACAAACAATACCTACAAAATGGCAGATCAAGCACCTCAAGACCAATCATCATCATCATCATCCATACAAAAGGTCGCCACCACCAACAGGCAGAGGAAAAACTCACCACAAAAGTCCAAAGTCCCGGCAAGATCATTAAGACAAAAAGTCTTAACGAAAACTACCACAAAACCAGCAACGGCAACCCGCCAACAAAGTCCGGAGCCAACACCAAGAGCCACTCCAGACCCATCTGAGAGCCAACCCCAGCAAATCCAATTGCCTGGAAGAGAGATGCAGGAGACCACGGAAGCGAGCTCGCCCCTAAAAGCAGCAATGGATAACCTCAAAAAGTGGCAGTCCATACAAACCGACATCGAGGAACAAACGGGGAGTCAGCTACTCATGGAGGACAGCGACCTATCAATATCATCGGTCGCTGAAGCATACATCGACTCAGACAACCAGAGCGAAGAAGGCCGTAAGAGCCTACTCTTCACATCTCGAAGAGGCACAGGAGTGGAAATGGATGTGGCAACAAAGGAAGCCAACAAACAGTTGCTGAAGGGCAAGGAGGTTAGGTTAGGTTAGGTTAGGTTAGGTTAGGTTAGGTTTTTTTTTTTTTTTTTTTTTTTTTTTTTTTTTTTTTTAGGCCTCGCTAGAATGTCACATTCTAGTGAGACTCTTCAGGAATCCCCCCGCTAGATTAAACATGCAGGGACCTTGCTACAGTTTTTAATTAATCAATTTTTTTTAGTTAAATAAGAAGAATGAAGCGAATAGAATATTACATGTATAATTTAATATTATAATAAATAAATAATAGATATAAAATACTAGTTTTAATTATTTAAGTACATAGTTATTGTTTATTTTGTTTATTTGCATATATATTTTTTTTTTATTATTGATGTATAAATGATAATATATAGATTTAACGAAGAAATAAGAGTAGTTTACAGATGCAGCTTGGTCTAATTTTCCTAAGGAAAATTTTTCTCAAGTGTGTTTTTATATTATTAATAAAATTAGAATTACATAGTTTATATTAGAATTGTAGGGAGAGTGATTGTGGGAGATATATTTTACTTATTGGAAAAGAAGTCACAAAAGAGGATACATATAATTAGGTGTTTTATAAGATGAGAGTTTTAATCAATTTGCGATTATTTGATTAGTGCTTTTAAAAGTTTGTCATACGTTTATCGGGATTTGATAATATGTCATATTTACGAAAAATAAATAAAGTTTATGAATTTATTTAAGATTAATCCGAAAATGGTTTTAGTTTGTTGAGTTGAAAAATAAATAGAGGTTTATTAATTTATTTTAGATTAATCCGAAAATGGTTTTAGTTTTTTGATTTGGAATACTAAGATATTAATTTTGAATGTTACATTTATTTGTGTAAGTTTGTGTTTTGTGTATTTTATTTGTATTTGGTTTATTAAGCAATTTTATCTTATATAAAATGCAGAATGCCCGATGTGTTGAAATATAATTTTGATGTTGCATGTAATGTGTTTTATAATGAGATGTGTGTCCTGATACTGGTGTGTAATATAGTTGTACAGTGTTTATTTTTTGTATTGTTTGTGTGAATTTGTTTGCCTAGCAAGCTTTTTGTGGAGGGTGGAGCACTGTACCTTATTTAGTTACTTCCCTTAGTTGGTTGATTTTGTTCACTGATATTATGTAATGCTAATTGCAATTATTAACATTAACATAGTTTGTGTTTCCTTACAAGATGTTATATACTAAGACTTACTACGTACTCCTTCTGTCGGACACAGTGTCCAGAGTACCACTAGCGATATGCTACCGACGCCCTGGCCACTGCGTCCCACTTTTTTCGAACTGGGCAGGGTTAGGTTAGGTTAGGTTAGGTTAGGTTAGGTTAGGTTAGGTTAGGTTAGGTTAGGTTAGGTTAGGTTAGGTTAGGTTAGGTTAGGTTAGGTTAGGTTAGGTTAGGTTAGGTTAGGTTAGGTTAGGTTTTTTTTTTTTTTTTTTTTTTACGTGGGGAATGCATTTACGCACTTCGCTCACCCCCCGCGGGGGCAGGGGGCTCGCTTCGTGTGGGACTCCTGGCCTCGGATAAAGGCCAGACTACCCACTAAACCACCACGGTGTTCCTCCTTCGCCTAATCCGAGCCGCGGGATAGAATGCTCACCGCGACTCGGCTAGGGACGCCCTATTTAGCGGGCTCACCTCTAGGGGCCCCACAGTCCCGGCTATCGGGCCGAGAAAGTGGGGCCTTTCCTCCTCTTAAGAATGCACCCCCGGAACACACAGGGGCGCATTCCGCCACATCAGCATGAGGGCAGCGGGTCCCCCGACCCACCGCCCGTGGCCACTCTCATTCGGGGACGCGGGCGAATAGTGCTCGCCGGCGTCCCCTCGCCGAGGGCCTGCGGGGCGGGAGAGTGAGCCCAGCTCGCTCCCGCTCCCGCAATGCCTCTCTCTTTGCCGCCATCACCTCGCTAGCGAACGAGGCGACGGCGGCCCAACACTGTTCGCTGCCGGCCATAGCTGAAACTACGGCCGACAGCGAGAGGTCTGCTCCTATGGTGTTCGTGAGGGCCGCTCTCTGGCCGTCCCACGCCTCACACACGGCCAACGTGTGATGTGCCGTGTCGGGGTCGCCGCTGGTGCAGTTGTGGCACCGGGGCTCCGCTTCCACTCCCACCACCTCCCACAGGTACTTGGCGAAACAGCCATGACCCGTGAGAAGTTGGGTGAGGTGATACGTGGGAGCCCCATGACCCCGCTCTACCCACTCACGCAGGACGGGCCGAACGGCCCCCACAAGCAGCGAACTGCTCCTTACGGAGCTCAATCTTACGGCCCACTTCCGGAAGAGAACATCGCGAGCCTCCTGTCTCCAGCAATCGATCTCCTCCGGAAGCGGCCGACCTCCGACAACGCGCCGCATCAGGGCGCCCTCCTCATACACCTTCTTCAAGACGCCAGCCTCGAGATCCCAGGGGATGCTGCCCGCAATCAGACACGCCGCCTCATAAGAGACGGTGTGGTACGCCCGTGCGGCCCTCTGCGCGATGGCGCGCTGCGGACGTCGCAGCAGCGCAACATTAGCAGGGCAGAGGGCCTCCGCCCAGATCGGCGCTCCATAGAGCGCCTTGGAGCGCACCACCCCGTCGTAGAGACGGCGGCAGGCAGACCCCGGACCTCCACTGTTGGGCAGCAACCGCGAGAGCATCCCGGCAAACGCCAGCAATTTGGGTGCCAGCTGCCGGAAATGCTCCGCAAACCGCCACCGACTGTCGAGAACGAGCCCGAGATACTTCAGGCTGGTCCCGACAGCGATGGAGGTGCCGCCCACCATGATTGAGCTATCCCGAGGCGGCGTCTGCCGAGGCCCATGGAAGAAGAGGGCCTCGGACTTTTCAAGGGCCACCCTTAGGCCCAGCGCCCTGATGCGGCGAACGACGTGGGCGACGCCTGCCGTAGCGAGGACGGCGGCGTCGCGAAACGTGGGGCCCCGCGCGGTGACTAGGGTATCGTCGGCGTAACAGAGTACGCCGACCCCCCGAAGAGTAGCACCGCGCAGGACCCAGTCATAGCCGACGTTCCACAGAAGCGGCCCGAGGACCGACCCCTGCGGAACGCCGCACGACATACTTCGGCGGACCACCCCGTCTTGGGCCGGGTAGATGATGACCCGGTCCACGAAGTAGTCCGCCAGGACGCGCCTGAGGTAACACGGGACGTTGTGGTACCTCAGCGCCTCCGCGATGGTCTCCCAGGGGAGGGTGTTGAAAGCGTTGGCTATATCCAGCGATACAGCCAACACCACCTCTCCCCCGGCAACCGCTTCATCGACGCCGTCCCGCAGCCGGGATACGGCGTCGAGGGTCGACCTCCCGCGACGGAAGCCGAACTGGCCGTCACTAAGGTTGGGCCCCGCCCCCTCCAGGTGGCTGACGAGACGCGCAGCGAGCACCCGCTCGAACAGCTTGCACGTCTCGTCGAGCAAAACGATGGGGCGGTAGGCCGACGGCGACTCGGCTGGGCGCCCGTGCTTTTTAAGGAGCACGAGCTTCCCGGTCTTCCATCGTCGCGGGACCCTCCCCGACGCCACACACTCCGACATGAGGGACAGCGTCTCCTCCTCCAGTGCCGGCATGACTGTGGCAATCACCTTCCCAGGGATGCCGTCCGGGCCCGGGGCGCGGTTCCTGGACTTGAGTGCCAGGATCGCGGCCCCTAACTCGGCCTCGGACACGGGAGGTATTGCCCCTTCGTCTGCCGGCACCTGGCCTGATGCTGCCATCCGCGGTGGGACCCACTCTTCCCTCGCAGGGAAGAGGGAACTGACCACACGGTCCAAGAGGTTCGGCTCGAGAGTTCTAGTGAGAGGAGGCGCCCAGGGCCGGAGCTTTTGGCTCACGGTTTTGTACGGGCGCCCCCACGGGTCTTGGTCGAGACTCTCGAGCCACTCCCTCCAGGAGTCCTCCTTGGCGGCTTTGATCGCCGAGCTCAGGGCCTCACGGGCGGCCCTGTACGCGGCGTGTAATTGCTCTTCACGGGCGAGGTCTCTGATAGCCCGCCTTCGGCTGCGGGTGTACTGCCTCTGGGCCGCGTAGCTAGCTGTACGCAGCCCGGCTAGGTGGGGACGCCACCAGTACACCTGCCTCCGGGGCGGGACAGGCCTCGCCCTCTGCATCGCCGCGTCGCAGACGCGAGTCAGCGCTCCAGCGAGCCGCTCGCACCTCGCGTCCACGTCCAGGCCACCGTCAACAGCAGCCCATCGCTCGACGATAGCCGCCTCTTTGGCCAGTTCCCGGTCTAGGGATCCAAGGCGCCACCGCGGACCCTCCCCCAACAAGGAGCGGTCGAACACTACTTGAGCCGCCGAGGCGGCGAAGACGTCGAACCGGATGTACCGGTGGTCCGACGCGGTCTCCACCCCCTCGACGACCCGCCAGTTGGAAACACGACGGGCCAGGACAGAACTGGCGAACGATAGATCCACGATCGAGCTGCCCTGGGCCCGCACAAGAGTGTGGACCGCCCCTTGGTTCAGCAGCACCAAGCCCTGTGACACCGCCCACTCCATCACCATCTCCCCCCGAGCATCAGTAGCCGGAGATCCCCACGCCCGTGAGTGAGCGTTGAAGTCGCCGGCCACCACCGCCGGGGTGGGGTGTACTTCTGCCAGCAGAGCCCCGACCTCCGTGAGCAACTGCTCGAACTCGGCGAGGCTTCTGCTAGGGGGGCAGTACACCCCAACCACTGCAGCGCCACCCAGCGCGACGAGCACACACCCGCAGCCCCTCCGCACTCGGTCGAAGGGAGGGGCAGTTCGCTGGGTGACGATAGCCACCAAGCCGTCTTGGTCGCTAGCCCAGTTCGGGCTGTCGCGGACGTAATACGGCTCGGCGACTACTGCCACTGTCGTCTGCCACTGCGCCATGGACTGGGCCAGAAGGTCCTGGGCAGTGACGCAGTGGTTGACGTTGGCCTGCAGTATGGAGATGGGATGTGCCATTATGATTGGGCGGTGTCCATCTCCTCCTCACGTGGTTGCGACAGGGGTGGAGTGGGATTCCCCCCACCTGCAGCTCCACCTTTTTTGGGGGCCGCCCTTTTTCGGGAGGCCGCCTTACACTTTTCGGAACCAAGACGGTGACCAGACGCCACCCCTTCCGCCGCACAGACCGGGCAATTGGGCTCCGCGGTGCAGGTGGCGGATTTGTGGCCCGCCTGCCCGCAACGGAAGCAGAGTGCACTGCGATCAACGCCCGCAGTGCACTTGGCCCCAACGTGCCCCGGCTCCAGGCAGCGGAAGCACCGCGTCTGCCTTGGTTCCAGGGTGGTCAGCCTGACCACCGACCACCCGACAAGGATGCGACGGCCATCCGTCAACAATTTGGCCGCCTCTACCGGACAACGTAACCACGCCGTGCCCTGGCGACCAGGTGGGCGATGGATATCACCCACCTTAATTGTATCTGCAGAGCAGCCCCCCTCAGCTGCTAGTGCTGCCGCCACCCTTTCCTTAGAGGCCGAGTCGCTCAGACCAGAGATGCGCAGCTCCACGCACTTCTGTGGCCTTGCGACCCGGACCTCCACCAGCGCCTCCTGCAACTTAGCGGCCAGGGCGTCAGCCTTCTGGGCGCGGTCAGCGCCAGCCACCTCTAACATCCGACCCCCGGTCGCTGTGGTGCGAAACCGGAGGCCGTCGATGCCCAAGGCCTTAATGTCTATGACACCCTCGGCCTTGGCCATCACGTCGTGGTACGTGATGCCCTTCTCTTGCGCGCCTGGCTGCAGCGTAAGACATACCGCTGCAGTTTGCGGGGCGCGCAGTTTACGTGACCCACGGGCACCACGTTTTCTTGCTTTGGCTGGCGCTGTTGGAATCGCAGCCGTCGCCGGGGTAGGTGCAGCACGGGCCTGAACCGGCTTTGAAGCCTTCGGCCGGGCTGCGACTTTATTCCAGCCCTCTAGTGGCGAAGACGCCGAAGACAAGGACGACGACGAAGACGCCGCTGGAACTACCGACGAGGATACGAGAGAGGTCTGGCGGGCGGCCTCCGCCTCCCTTGCTGCGGCCGACTTCTTCTTCGGCTTCTTGGTCTTTCCCTTCTTATGGATTGCCTCTTGAACGGGTATGGGGGGAGGCGACGGCGGAAGAGCCGGAAGCTCCGCGGTGAGCAATATCTGAGGCTCACCACCATCAGCGGACCGAGCCGCATTTCGTCGGTCCGCCTCGAGAGGCGGACGGATACGGGTCTCCGGCAGCAGCCGGTCCGCAATTCCCGCGAGCCGCGCGTCGACAAGAAACCCGATCTCGTCGCGGCTCATGGGGGGCGGCGCAGACTGCGCCTGCTGCTGCCAGGCCCGCATCTCGGCCCGCACAGCCGCCAGCTCGGTCTGGAGCTGGGCCACCTCCTCCGACTCCGTGCGGGACCGGAGCACGCGCACGTTCTCCAGAATTGTCGAGCATGCTACTTTCAGGTCCCGCACGTATTGTCCTTTTAGGTTGGAGCTCTTGCTGGCGATGGTTTGCACCATCTCCACCGCCGCCTCAATCGCGCCCGTAAGCTGCTCCGTGCTTACGGGCTCAGTGGCAGTGGGAGCCGCTCCGCCTTGGGGCTGATGACTAGGCCCGGACTGTGGACTTGCGGACTCTCTCAAGAAGAGAGTTCTGCTCCGCTGGCGCTGCAGGTCCTCCGCCATCTCCCTCTCCGCTTGGAGCTTGAGCTCCCGCTCCGTCGCCGCGATAAACTCGGCCTTGGCTTGCGCAAGGCCGACGTACTCGCCCGTTGTTGGTGGGCGGCCGCGAGGCTTTTTTGAAGCCTCCGCGGACTCCGTCTCCGGAACTCTCTTCCGCCACAGTCTTCCACTCGGGGAAGACGAGCGCGAGCTCCCTCCACTTGTGGTTGGAGCGCTGGCCTCCAGCCGCTCTAGTACAACCATCGCTTCTGCGAGAGAGCCATGGGGCCTCGCGACCCCCGTCTCGATCTCCATCGACTCATTTTTGTTTATGTTTAAAATTGAATTATCCATTACTGATCCCACGAGTTGAACCGTTCAACTTACACTCCCCGGGTGACGGCCATTCCGGGAAGCGGGGTACATACTACGGAGGTCCCCTGGTATCCGTAGGTTTTAAGCGACTTCGCTGTCGGGTTTTATAGACTTTTCCTTGTCGCGGGCCGGCCAATTAAGGCAAGCCCCACGTTCTCCGAAATCACGGCTTCCCGAGTGTGGCTAGCACTCAGGTCGTTGTCGATCATTCAGAGGCTACGCGACGCGGGAGGGCAGCCAACCCCCCCAACTCCGACGGTGGCACGAGTGCCTGTCAGCCCCCGCGCGAGCAGTGGGCCAACCCGTCACCTGATCCTCTCGGATCCCGCCTCGCAGACCTAGCAGGTCCGCCGCACCACGACCCCTCTTCATGGGGTCAACTAGCCCTGAAAAGGGCTTTTGGAGTAGCCCTGAAAAGGGCTATTGGAGTAGCCCTGAAAAGGGCTTGGAGGTCTCCTGAGGATGGATCCCTCCTCGCAGGCCTTGCAGGCCCGCCATCCCACGACCCCCTCGTGCAATGGGGTCAGCTAGCCCTGAAAAGGGCTTTGGGTTGCCGGGTTATTGGTCAACGGCTAACAGAGCTCCTACTCCTTGGAGTCGGAGTCTATTAACCGCCGTCCAGGGTGCACCAGCCCCCCCGCTTCCGATCCCCAGGACCATGGTCCAGAGGGAGAAGAAACGAGGAAGCCAACGTGGAGGTTACCCGACCAGCACCCCAGGTTAGGTTAGGTTAGGTTAGGTTAGGTTAGGTTAGGTTAGGTTAGGTTAGGTTAGGTTAGGTTAGGTTAGGTTAGGTTAGGTTTTTTTTTTTTTTTTTTTTTTTTTTTTTTTTTTTTTTATACCCTACCACTGCATTATGCAGTGACTG
Organism: Eilema griseolum; assembly: GCA_963662185.1. Lineage (NCBI taxonomy): Eukaryota > Metazoa > Arthropoda > Insecta > Lepidoptera > Erebidae > Eilema > Eilema griseolum. The sequence goes on along the minus strand of OY759258.1, from coordinate 135,027 downwards.
TTTTAACAAGTGGCAATAAAAGACTTTCTAATTCTTAACCTATTCTTTCTTCTTTCATTCCAATTCTCTTTATCACTCCAGTTCTATCAATTATGCTTCTCGCACTTTCATACATTCGTTCATTCTCTGAGGGGATATGGGGGCATCAGGGATTTGTGTACCTGGCTATATATTTCCTGGCTATTAATAACTAAAACTTTATTATTCAAACATATTTACAATTTGCTTAATTTACTTACATCTAAACAACCATATAATCTGGCATTTACACATTGGTTATAATTCTTATATCTATTTCTTAATCTTATTATAAAAGCTACTTATTTTTAATCCTTATATTTATATGCTCAAACATCAATATGAACACATAGTGCGTTAGCATATCTTACACCCTGTTCCTTTCGTTAGCAATACTCACGATTTTAGTTGCGTATTCGATGGTTCGCTTTGTGTGTTCTTTTATTAATTTATGAATGCCGTCTAAATTTATTTTTATTCCGGTTGCGATTTCTAGGTCGAACCTGTCTTTGGCGTGTATGGGGCAAACTGTCAGGAGATGGGCAACTGATTCAATTTCGCCTGGGTCACAGGCGCACGATGGGTCCCCCTTACACTTAAAACGGTATAAGTATTCGGAGAACCCACCGTGCCCCGTGAGAAACTGGGTTGTTAGGCCATTTATTGTAATTTTCCTGACAGTTTTGTGGGCTTCCACGGCGCAGGGGAAGAATATCTTCGTCGTTGAAGCGGTTGCTCCCCCCTGATAACGCCTGTTCCATTCGTCAAGGGAGCCCTGTCGTATGACTCCCTTGACGAATGAAACAGGACATTGGTCATAATCTGGCGCTTTTTTGAGTTTTAGAGCGGCCTCCCTAGCAAGAAAATCCGCCCTCTCATTCCCCTCAAGGCCAACGTGGGCCTTTATCCAGTAGAGGGAGACGCTCTTGCCCTGCTGCGTGCAGCGGCCAAGAACGTCCCTAGTCTCCACTGAAAGGGGGTGGAGAGAGTGCGGATTCACCACACTAAGGAGCGCCGCTCTGCTATCACTGAAGATGCCAAACGCGGCAACGGTGTGTCGCTCTACCTCGCACGCCGCTTTGCGCAGAGCCAGAAGCTCCGCCTGGTAGACGGTGCAGTGTTTTGAGAGAGCAAATTTGCGGGCCACTGTTTCGGACCGGCTGTTCCACACAGAAACAGCAGCTCCGACCCGACCCGCAATTTTGCTCCCATCAGTATAAATACGCAGGTCATGTGACCTGACTCCGGCTAATTGGTCCTCGTCCACCACGCTGTCGAACTCCAGGTGAATGCGCTCCGCGGGGTGCGGGGCTGCCGAAACAGGTGCCAGCCGTTCGACCTCCCTGTCTCCTAGCCATGACTGGGGCACCCCTCTCTTGGCCTCGTATAATGAGGCCACCTCCCGAACTCGGAGGTCCAGAGGGAGTATCCCAGCCAGCAGCAGTGCGGAGTTCAAGGAGACCGTGCGGTAGGCTTTGGTTAATTTTTGTGCGAACACCCGTTGAACCGCGCCTAGCCTCTTCACGACGCACTCCTTTCTCGTGGCCCCGTACCAGGCACATGCCGCGTATAGTATAACAGGCTCGATTACCGCTGTATATATGGTCCGAATCACCTCAGGGTTAAGCCCCCAGGAGATTCGGGCCGTCCGTGCTAATCCCTTGTATACGTTCATGGCCTTTTTGCATACGTTGTCGACGTGGGTATTAAAATTTAAATTCCGGTCTATTGTCAGCCCTAAAATTTTAACGTGATCGGCAAGGCAAATGTCCACCCCGCCCATGGTCAGGCGTGGGTTGTCATATTTTAATCGCTTGGTAATGACCATCGCGTTGGTCTTGTGCGGTGCGAATCTTAGCTTGTTTTTGATTCCCCACGCCCGAACACGTTCGAGGGAGGCATTTGCCTGCCTTTCTATTTCTATGGCCGATTCCCCGTCGAATATGAGCACCACGTCGTCAGCGAAGGCCTGAACGTAGTCCCCGCTTTCCTCCAAAGTGTTCAAGAGGGGGTCCAATAGCAGGTTCCACAGCAAGGGACCCGTTATCGACCCCTGGACGCAGCCCTTTTGTGTGCCTTTTCTGCACTCCGCGCCCGCGTACCTTACCCGGACTGCTCTCTCACTGAGGTAGCTACTGACAACTCGCCTCAAGTTTACGGGGCACTTTTCCTCAGCCAGACGTATAATTATTGCTGGCCACCATGCGCTGTCGAAGGCGCCCTCTATATCCAGCGACACCAACGTGACAATCCTCTTTTCACGAAGCTTGCCACGAACGTGCCGCAACAGGTTATAGAGGGCGTCCTCGGTGCTCCTCCGGGGCATAAAACCGTACTGACGAGTACTGATCCGAGGTAGCAGATAGAACTTGAGCCGAGCTGCCAGCATCTTCTCGTACACTTTCCCCAGGACAGGCAGGAGCCCAATCGGTCTGTACGACTTGGGGGAGTTGTACGAGTCCTTACCTGGTTTCCGTAAGGCGACCACGGTCGCCTCCTTCCACGGTTTCGGGAAGTACTCGAATTCCAGGCACTTGTTAAGCAGTTTCAAGAACAGTACCGGTGCGCAGTTCACCGCGTGAGTGCAGATGTCAGCTGTGAAGCCATCTGCTCCCGGTGCTTTTTTCGGGTTGAAAGAGCCCAACGCGTCTCGAAGTTCGCCAATAGTGAATGGCGGGTCGTAAGCTTCATGTTCACCCCCGCCATTAACCGTGCTGGCTAACGCGCGGGTTCTCTCATGATCCGCGTTGTCCTCCTCGGTTCGGTCCTCCGGATAGAAGACCGAAGCGAGGAGTCCCGCAGATCCACTAGCGTCCAAATCTACCCCATTTTGGGACAACGGTAGGTCCTCTTCCCTTGCTGTAGACCTGCCTATAACCCGATAGATCCCCTCCCAGACCCCTTCTCTGTCTTGTTTTGTACAGAACTCCTTCCAACTCGCAGTCTGCGCTAGGCGTACCTCCGACTCGTATCTGTCCTTGCGCTCCAGGTACCGCATTATCACCTGCTGTCTCCGGATTGGAGCAGCGACTCTGATTCGGCGCCTAAAGGTGCTGACCTCCCTCTTCATCCTGTCCAGCTTCCCCGACCACCACGGCATAGTAAGTGTCTGTTTGTTAGTTTTTACTGGAATTGCTTCCTTGCATGCTGTTGTGATGCAGTTGTTGTATTTAACCAACGCTACTTCAATCTCCACAGTGGTATTAATATCGTTTATGGCATCGACAACCAGGCCATTCATCACCAAGGAGCTGGACATTTTCTCATGAAAATGGTTCCAATTTGCTTTCTTGGTGTTGAATAACCTGGTTGTCCTGCTGATACTGGAGCCTTGTGATTTTATTAGTTTTAAGTTAAATACTATGCCGATGTGGTCGGAGCTAGCCGCCAGTCTGTCGTCCGTCCTCCAGGCGTCGATCAGGCTCAGTAGATCTCCTGAGCATGCAGTGACATCGATAAAGCTGCAGTACCTTTTGCCCCCCCTGACAGTGTCGAAGGTGGGCACCCCCCCATCTGTGTTGAGGATGTGTAGTCCCATCTCTACGAGAGTACCCATCAGGTGTTCACCTCTCTCATCCTCAACATCACCTCCCCACCAAGGACTTTTTGCATTGGCATCGCCTCCAATAATGAGCCGTTTACGGCCCAGCCTGGAGCCTACTCTCTCAAGCAGGTCCAGGTGAGGGCGAATGGGTTTGTCAGGTTCGACGTAAAGAGACACCAGGGCGATCTCCCAGGCACTGGTACGAATCCTCACCACCGCCATATTGTCGGTGGTGAGTTGCGGACACTGTATAACATCGAGCTCATTGTCGAAGACGGCAATCGCCGCCTTTACAGTGCCCGCAGCTGGTCCAGTGTTCTGAAAGATGCGTACTCCCCGGTACCTCTTCATTCCGCCCCTAACAGGGTCCATGTACGGCTCCTGAATGAGTGCGACTGACGCTTTCCTCCTGACAGCTTCCAGAATGAATTCGTCAGTCGCCAATCTCTTCTTTTGGAGGTTTGCCTGCAGAACCATATAGTGAGAGTCATTCCCTGGGGCGCCCTTAGCAGTACTGCGTGGCAGACCGCGCTATGTCATCCCACTTTTTGCGGACCGGGCATCCCCGGTCAAATGCATCGTGCGCTGTGTCGACGCCTTTCGATAGCACGCAGTTGCAACAACTGGGTTCTATGCCTGCCCTATAACTGGGGCAGTCCACCCTCAGGTGTTGTTCACCGCAATGGCTACATTTGGGCTCTGCATCCTTGCAGAAGCGACGACTGTGCCCATATCCCAGGCACCGAGAACACTGTACGAGTGGCGATTGGTCCGCCACTCTGATTGGCTGAATGTCGATGTGCAGTGTTCCTTGTTCAAGTGCTTTGCGCCAGATCGTGGGAGAAACCTGTAGCACGACATGGACAGTGAGTGGATTTCTCGCGTTCCTGCGGAATTTTATACTCATCCGGTCTTGTGATGAGTCGAGGTCACGAAAGACGTGCTTGTTTTTAGCTCTCAAGGCTTTCAACAGCTCCTCGTCTTTATATGCCTTAAGGACGCCGTATAGGATAAGCAGAGGATCCTTATTGTGGACAGTTTCCACATTAAGTCCCCCCCGCCCCCTCTCCAGCGCCCCTCTAGCCTTTTCCCTCAGCTCCGCAGTTTTAAAACCTAGTACCACCTTGCGGTCTTTGGCTTTCCTAATGCGCTCCACTGTGATCCAGTCATGGTTAGGTTAGGTTAGGTTAGGTTAGGTTAGGTTAGGTTAGGTTAGGTTAGGTTAGGTTAGGTTAGGTTAGGTTAGGTTAGGTTAGGTTAGGTTAGGTTAGGTTAGGTTAGGTTAGGTTAGGTTAGGTTAGGTTAGGTTAGGTTAGGTTAGGTTAGGTTAGGTTAGGTTAGGTTAGGTTAGGTTAGGTTAGGTTAGGTTAGGTTAGGTTAGGTTAGGTTAGGTTAGGTTAGGTTAGGTTAGGTTAGGTTAGGTTAGGTTAGGTTAGGTTAGGTTAGGTTAGGTTAGGTTAGGTTAGGTTAGGTTAGGTTAGGTTAGGTTAGGTTAGGTTAGGTTAGGTTAGGTTAGGTTAGGTTAGGTTAGGTTAGGTTAGGTTAGGTTAGGTTAGGTTAGGTTAGGTTAGGTTAGGTTAGGTTAGGTTAGGTTAGGTTAGGTTAGGTTAGGTTAGGTTAGGTTAGGTTAGGTTAGGTTAGGTTAGGTTAGGTTAGGTTAGGTTAGGTTAGGTTAGGTTAGGTTAGGTTAGGTTAGGTTAGGTTAGGTTAGGTTAGGTTAGGTTAGGTTAGGTTAGGTTAGGTTAGGTTAGGTTAGGTTAGGTTAGGTTAGGTTAGGTTAGGTTAGGTTAGGTTAGGTTAGGTTAGGTTAGGTTAGGTTAGGTTAGGTTAGGTTAGGTTTTTTTTCTTTTTTTTTTTTTTTTTTTTTTTTTTTTTTTTTTTTTTTTTTTTTTTTTTTTTTTTTTTTTTTTTTTCTTTTTTTTTAATCTTACACCTCGTGGCTGTGTACTTAGTACAATCGCCAGAGCCTACTCTGAACAATGCAGTGTGTTCCCTAGTCTTATGACTTCTAGTAACCCACTCAGGGTTCACAGCTGGGTTTTAACTAACTTTACCTCTTTCCTTATTTCTATCTCGCTTTCATTCCAGTCCTCTAGTAACATTCCAGTTCCCGCTTTTATGCTTCTCGTACTTTCATGCTATACCTTTCATACTTTGGGGAATAGGTGGAAGGGGGAGGGGCTTATCCTGCTGTTTATTTTTTCTTTATTATTTTCTTTTTTATTTATTCAAAAACAATTTTTTTACATTTATAACTTATTCTCTATCTTTATCTTATTCTATTTCAGATCTAAAATACGGGTATATACTTAGCTTACATTTTCTTATTTACTATAAATCTTACTACTAACAATTTATACTTCTTAGTTTATTTCCTAAATTAGTGTCTACTTTGGGATATTTAGCAAAATATCCATTAGTGACTACCTTAAGTACTATTTCGCTTATTCACAATTTTAACAATTTTTTCCCAGTATTCCAGGAAGTAATGCCTGTAATTTTTTGTGAGCAGTATTGGTAGGTTTTCTACATTAATGTTCAACTTAATTTGTTGCTGTAAGTTGAAACGATCCCTCGCGTGGATCGGGCAGTCCACGACGAGATGTACGACCGTCTCATCTACCCCCGGCTCGCAGGCGCATGATGGGTTCTCCTTGCACTTGAAACGAGTCAAGTATTCGGAGAACCCACCATGCCCTGTTAGCAGCTGGGTCGTTGTGCCGGCGACCCCCATCTTGCGGACGATCCTGTACGCCGCCACCGCGCATGGGAAGAAGAGCTTGGTCACGGAAGCAGTTTCACCCGACTTGTACCGGTCGTTCCACTCGCCAAGCGAGATCTGACGTAGACCCCGCTTCACGAATGATACGGGGCACAGACTGTAGTGTGGCGCTACCTTCGACCGCAGAGCCGCCTCTTTAGCGAGCTGGTCAGCTCGTTCATTGCCCTCCAGCCCTACGTGGGCCTTGACCCAGAACAAGGAGATTTCCTTGCCCTGGGCCAAGCCCCGCTTGATGTTCTGCCTGGCTTCAACCGCCAGCGGGTGGAGGGCGCGATGGTTCACTACCGTCATGAGTGCGGCTCTGCTGTCGCTGAGAACGCCAAACGTGGCCGCGCCGCGTCTGAGGACCTCACTGGTCGCTTTGCTAATGGCCAGGAGCTCGGCCTGATAGACGGTACAGTGCGGCGAGAGAGCAAGTTTGAGGGTCTTAGTTTCGGCCCCGTTATTCCAAATGGATAACGCGGCGCCGACGCGACCCTCAATCTTGCTCCCGTCCGTGAAAATGCGCACCTCGATGTTACTGGTGCGCTGGTATTGATCCTCGTCTACCAGGCTGGTGAACTCCAGGCGCACATGCTCCGCGGGGTGAGGCGCCTCAACTGCTGGAGTCATCCGTTCGATCTCTCTGTCTCCCAACCATGACTGGGACACCCCTCTCTTGGCCTCGTACAACGAGGCCACCTCGCGAACTCTGAGGTCCAGAGGGAGCATTCCAGCCAGGATCAGCCCCGAGTGCAGAGAGACCGTCCGGTAGCTCTTGCAAAGTTTTTGGGCGAACCCGCGCTGCACCACGTTCAACTGCTTCCGTATCCCAAGTCTATCCACTGCCGGGCACCAACTGCTGGCCGCGTACAGCACCGTCGGCTCCACAGCCGCGTTGTAAATGGTCCGGATCACCTCAGGATGAAGTCCCCAGCTGATCCGGGCCATCCTCGCTAATTTGTGGTATATTCCGATCGCCTTCTTGCATACCTGTGAGACGTGGGTGTTGAAACTGAGTTTGTGGTCTATGGTTAGCCCCAGGATTTTTATGTGTTCGGACAGTCCAATGTCTATCCCGCCCATACTGAGGCGCGGGACATCGTACTTCAGCCTCCGCGTGATAACCATCGCACAGGTTTTGTGCGGTGCGAATTTCAGCTTCGTTCGGATGCCCCACTCCCGCACATGCTCGAGAGAGGCATTGGCTTGTCCCTCGATCTCCAGGGCGCTGTCCCCATCAAACACCAGCACTATGTCGTCCGCGAAAGCCTGGACATGAACCAACCCGTTTTCCAGCTGGTGCAGCAAGGGATCCAACAACAAGTTCCACAGCAAGGGTCCGCCAATTGAGCCCTGGACGCACCCCTTCTCCGTGGAGCGTCTACACTCCTCGCCCGCATACCTTACCCTTACCTCCCTGTCCCTAAGGTAACTGCTGATAACTCGTCTCAAATTCGCCGGACACTGTTCCTCCGCCAGTCTCACCTTAATGGCAGGCCACCATGCGCTATCGAAGGCGCCCTCTATGTCCAACGACACCATAAGGACTATCCTCTTTTCATCAAGTTTAGCCCTTATGTGACTCAAAAGGTCATAGAGGGCGTCTTCGGTGCCTTTCTGTGGCATAAAGCCATACTGGCGGGGGCTAATTTTTGGTAGTAAATAAAAGTTGAGACGAGCTACCAGCATTCTCTCGTACACCTTCCCCAAAACGGGCAGTAAACCAATAGGCCTGTACGATTTGGGGACGGTGTACGACTCCCTCCCCGGCTTCCTCAGTGCCACCACCACGGCCTCCTTCCATATTTTAGGAAAGTAGCCGTGGTGAAGGCACCGATTCAGAAGCTTCAGGAAGAATAAGGGGTCGGCCCCTATGGCGTGGGTGCAGATATCGGCGGTGAAGCCATCCGCCCCCGGAGCCTTTTTAGGGTTAAATTTCCGAAGGGCATCGAAGAGTTCGCCCACCGTAAAAGGTGGGTCATCATCATGATGACCCGAATCACCGTCCAAATTTCTCGCCTTTTCTCGTACTCTTCGATGTCCCTCGTTGTCCTCGCCCTCCCGGTCTCCCGGGTAGAAGGTCTGGGCGAGTAACTCAGCCGAACCCTTCGCGTCCAGGAATGAGCCATTGGCGGCGAGCAGAGTATCCTCCTCCCTTACTGTGGCCCTTCCTATCACTCGATAGATGCCTTCCCAGAGGCCCTCCCTGTCCTGCTTTCCGCAGAAAGTCTTCCAGCTCTCGACCTGTGCCTTCTTTACCTCACTTTCATACGTCTCCTTTCTTTCCAGGTACTGCGCTATCACAAACGCCCTACGAACGGGCGCTGCGTTCCTGATGCGGCGCTTGTAGGTGATCATTACCTTTCGCAATTCAGCGAGTTTTTCCGACCACCACGGCGCAGCGATCAACCCCACCGGTTTTTTAACTGGGATGCTCTCCCTGCACGCGGACTCGACCGCTCTCGTGTATGCTTCGACTAAGGTATCCATCTGGGTGTGGTGCTCTGTTTCGTCTATCGCAATATCCGAGAGCAGCCGACCCATGTTAGCTTTGAAAGCATCCCAGTCGGCCTTGCGGGTGTTGTAGATACGCGTCGTGCGTTTGATATTTGTACCTCTGGCTTTCGCCAGGTTGAGGTTGAACACTATGCCGTTGTGGTCTGAGCTCGCAGCTAGGCTTGTATCAACCTTCCAAGCGCCGACCCAGGCGAGCGCGTTGCTCGTGCATGCCGTGATGTCGACGAAGCTGCAGTACCTCTTTCCATTTCTCACAGTGTCGAAAGTCGGAGTATTTCCACTGTTCAGGACATGGAGGTCCATCTCAGCGAGGACCCCTCTCAGTAACTCGCCTCTGCTGTCTTCGAACATGTGACCCCACCAGGTGCTCTTTGCGTTGGCATCTCCCCCAAAAACAACAAGCTGGGAACCTAGGCTTCTCCTCACCTCTTTAAGGCGCTCTAAGTAGGGCCCCAGTGGTGCTGGCCTTGGTTCAAAGTAGAAGCACACCAGCGTGATCGTCCAGGCACTGGTCCGGATCCCCACCACTGCGATGTTATCAGTGGTGAGTTGCGGGTACTGCACGACATCCAGTGTTGGATCGAAGACGGCAATGGCCGCCTTCACAGTCCCTCCTCCTTGCCCAGTGTTCTGGAAGACCCTGACGCCCTGATATGACTTCATCCTTGCCGAGTTGCCTACGTAGGGCTCTTGGATTAGAGCGACCGCGGCTTTTCGCCTCGAGGCTTCGAGTATGAAGTCGTCGATTGCCAGCTTCTTCTTCTTGAGGTTCGCCTGTAGCACTCTGTATGGGGTCGTGTTCCCCGGGACAACGTTAGCACCGGTACTGAGTGGTGGTCCTCGCTATCTCATCCCATCTCTGTCGCACAGGGCACAAGTCGCTATACACACTATGGCCCACGCCGCCTAGCCTCTCCCTCTGGCAGTTGCAGCATGTGGGCTCTGCACCGGCAGCGTAGTCTGGGCATTCGGCTCTCAGATGGAGCCCACCGCAGTGACTACACCTAGATGCCGTACCGGTGCAGGTCTTCCTAGTGTGTCCATACCCTAGGCACCGGGAGCACTGCACTATGGGAGATTGATCTGCAACCCTAATGGGTTGCAGGTCTACGTGCAGCCTCCCCCTGTCTAGGGCTCGAGTCCATACCTCTGGGGAAACCCTAAGTACCACATGGCAGGTGTGGGGGTTTCTTGCCGTCTTCCTGTATAGCACTGCCATACGTATCTGCTCCGGAGTCAAATCACGGAACACATTATGGTTCCGGGATCTTAAAACCCGGAGCAGATCTTCGTCCTTGTGGATCTTAAGGACGCTATACAGGATGAGGAGCGGATCCTTGTTTTGGATTTGCTCGACGGCCAAGTTTTCCAGTTTAGCCTCGAGTCGTCCTTGTGCCCTCTTCCGTTCTTCTTCCGTTCTATAACCTATTATTACCTTCCTGTCTTTTGCCTTTCTCACTCTTTCAATCGTCACCCATCCTTCGTCCTCATTCGCTACCTTTCTTAATTTTTCCATCACCTGTTCACTCGTCTCGTTTTCATCCTTGGATGTAACAACCACGGAGTGCAGAGTCGCCCGCTCCGCAGGCTGTGCTCCGGGGCGGCCCGCCACTACACCCGCATAGGTTGTCATCCCCTTTCTTTCCCTTTCTTTCTCTCTTTCATCCTGTTTCTCCATTCTTTCCCTAAGTTCATTCATCACTCTTCCATTCTCTCTTATTAATTTTTCATTCTCCGCAATCTTTTCAAGGATTTCCTTGCTGCATATCGCCGAGGTTGTGGGTGCGGAGGCTGGTTTCTCCGGCGTCCCAGTTCCTCGTCTTGGCTGACCTTTCAGCTCATCCTCGTATTCCCGGATATAGCGTTGCAGCCCAGTAGTCATCTCCTCTATTTTGGCCCTGATTTCCCTTTTCAGGTTGCCGGATATGGTAAGCTGGTCTTTTATGATTTTGCAATTGCGCATTGCGCTCTCGTACCGGCCCCTCTTTGCTGGTTCTGGTGACGGGGTCAAATTTACCGTCCCTCTTTTTTGTTTCGGGGCGAGGGGTCCCACCCTGGTATCTTTTGCCCGATGGCCCGTCACGGGGGTCTCTAGCTTATTTACGCTGTCCCTGACCAGCCCTACTGGGCTTGTGTCCACCACCTCCTTCTCGACAGAGGATGATGGGGCTCTTCTCGCATTGGAGGGTCCTGGCATATTAATAGGTGTTCTTGTCATTGCCATTTCGCCAGAGGTGCGCGTTCACAGGTAAAAGTAAAATAAAAATAGTGTAGAAATTTATGTCAAGTTTAAAATTAATTTGTTATAAGCTAAAATAAAATAAATTTGTATATGTATATTAGAGGCGGGTAATTTGCTCCAGTTCAGGCGCACGGTTCGCTGCAGCGTCGGGCGTCTGGCCGAGACAGCGTCCCCAAGATGCAAAATAGTGTGTGTGCAGTGTAGTGTGTTGTGGCGTGTATGTGTTCCGTGTGTGCGATTGTGTATGTGACCTGGGGAGTGGTTGACAGTGTGTGTGTGTTTGTATGTGTACTGTGTGTATGCAAGGCCCGATGCGATCCGAATACAATTATATAACCAATAACAACCCTTGGTGGGAATAGTGCTCACTAAATACAAGTCTGTATTTACGTTAAGTTTAGAAATAATTAAGGTAGAGTTCTCTCTACCTGTCTCTGTAGCACAGCTACCCGTCCTTTAAAGTGTCAATAGGACACAAGTCTTAATCTACCTTAAACTATATTAACGCTAATTTAAAATATGCGATAGGTCGCAATAGCGACCGTCTCTATGTCAGGCTTTTTGGCCCTTAAGTTACAGAAGGTCGTCTCGACCCAGAAGATAAAGGTCCTGCAGAGATTTAAGCTTTACGCACCGTTGGAGTCGGCTTCTGCAGTCAATTTTTTGCGGAACTCTATGTAGAGCCTCCCCGCTAGAGCGAGCTGATAGAGCTCCCCGAGCCCTCAACAACGAGCCCAAACTCGGGGGTCCTGGGTCCAAGGGTTCGGAGATAGCAGGGCTCAAAAGTTTTCGTGCGTTATCCGCACGAAATTTCAAACCCCGATATCCCGAGAACCAGCAGTCCGATCCACCCGAGCGAGGGCCCCCCGAAAAGGCCCCGGCAAGATCTATACCCCGATCCGACCTTGGGGTCCAAAGGGGTTGCCCCCAAAAGTGACCCCCCAAATTTGTGGGGTCCACCCCCCACCACACCAGCCGGATTTAATAGAGGATGCCGAGCCCCCCAGAGAAAACCAGAGGTCGCTACGACCACTAGTTCCCGAGATATACGACTCCAAAGTTTTCCAAGATGGCGGCTTAGTCCGACTTTGAACTCGTATATCTCCGGATTCCGATACACCAGCGAGCCCAGAAAAATTTCTGACTGATTGGCCCGACGCCCTCTATGACGCTATTGTGTCAAACACAGGAGGAAAATTTTGATAATTTTCCGGAAAAAATTTCCCGGAATTTTCCAACAAAGTGCGGCGCGAGGTAGATAACCCTTCGCTGACGTCCCCAGTCCAAACCCGGTCCTCCTACGACCTCCGGTCTCGGAGCTACAGGCCTTGGAAGATTTTCAAAATGGCCGCGGCTGTTCAAGGTCAAACTTTGACTACTTGTAGCTCCTAAACGGTTGGCCGCAGAAGGCTCAAATTTGATATCTGGGTTTGGCACGACGT
>OY759258.1:107500-117500 GCA_963662185.1 Eilema griseolum | reverse complement strand
TTCTTTCCTTTGCCTTTCTCACTCTCTCCACTTTTACCCAGCCCTCCTTGGCGTCCATGGCCTCCCTGATATTTTTCAGAACTTCTTCCGCTGAATCGGTCTCGTTAGTAGAGGAGACGCTTACGGAGTGGAGCGTCTGCGGCGGGAGCGCTGCTTCCCTGTGATGGTTGGCGGCCGCTGCACTCGCATAAGTTACCGTCTCTTTCTCTCTCTCCCTTTCCCTTTCGTCCTGTCTCTCCATTCGATCCCTTAGCTCGCACATCACTTTTCCATTCTCCCTGATTAGCCTCTCATTTTCCTCTATCTTTCTCAATATCTCCGTGTCGCGTGCACACGGGGCGGAGACCGGGACGGCGACGGGGGCCGGTAACCCCGCCGGCCCAGCGCTCTGTCCCGCCTTACTCTTATTTTCATTTCTCATCTTTTCTGCCACGTATGCCCTAATGTTCTCCTGTATCCCTGTGACTGCGTCACCTATGGCCCGTTTAATATCCGATTTCAAGTTCCTGGATAGGGCCATTTGTTGCCTGATGGTGACGCAGCACACCATCGCCTTCCGAAGAGGACATTTTAGAGACTGTTCGTCGGGTGAGGGAGGACCTGCAGTGGCCTGGATCCTTTCAATGCTCCTCCGGACGTTTCCGTACATGCTTGTCTCTATCTCGACTTCAGGGCCGTCCTCAACCGTGAAGGTTCTTTGCCTCTCTGCAGGAGGAGCTCCCTTCTTTTCAAAAGGCGAACGGAAGGTGCTCATGACTCCTGGTGCGTGTTTACTCAAAATTAGAGTTAAGATAAAAATTTATAATATAATACAATGTCAATACAGCTCAGATTTGTCAATAATATAATTGAGATTAGAATACCAATCTATAGTTAAAATTGCATAAAATATAAGGGACACAACACAAACACAAATATCACGTCATACAACTACTAGTGAACAAACGGTAAGCCGAGTGAACACGGAAAAGGTCAAAAACCAAATGAACTTTGTAAAATAACGACAAAATACGAATTATAAAACCACGGTCTAGTCAAGTTCTTAGTCAAAACAATAATTGGTCAACAATTTATAAATTTTACACGCGTTAATTGAATTATAAAATTATAGTCATTAAATAAATAATACGAACACGTTCGTATGTCACTAAAAAGGTCAATGGCCTCTCTCCGAACCGGTTTCGGCCGGTTTCAGGCGGCCCCGCGTAGGACTCCTCCCAACCGAGCCGACGTGCCTAAGGCAGTAAATTCGGGTGGGCGGGCGGGGCGCGCGATTCTTAAAAATGCAATTAGCCAAAAAAGTACTGACTCCAGCGAGTCGCGAGAGGTACCTACGGAAAGGTCTCGTCAGCAGCCACACGGTGGTGCAATCGGTTAGGTAGGCGTTCCTGTGAAAATTTGGAAATATCGCCGAAAAACGGTTTATTTACAATAAAAATTTGAATAAAAAGTTAATTTTCAGGCGAACTGTACCACCCAGAGAATCGGGAACGGTACCTACGGACAGATGACGTCCCAGTGGACACGTTCCAAACACTAGATGCACAGGTTTGTAAAGATGGATGACCAAAAACGAGGAGGTAAGTCTGAATGGGTAGGCACTGAACGGGTCAGTCACTCCCTCGGGATCCTCTCGGAGTATAGGTGTTTAAATTGTGCGGCGGTGAAGATGCCGTCTCCCTTGAACCTCCCAAGGAGCAAGAACCCCCCTGTACCTACGTGAAATTACAGAAGTAAATGTTTATGTAAAATGTTATAAAAATATTCAGGAATCGACCTGGATATGCACGATACTGATGACGATGTGCCCGTGTGGGTAGTCGGAGGACAGGTATTGTCCTCGCGCACCTGATGGTATGCGATTCGTACTATGAGTCAGTAGTAAAAAATTTAATGAAATACGATAAACTGATGGAAACCGACGAAAATCCCTATTCCGCAGACGAAATACGGTCCTACGATGCACAGGATCCACCTGATGTACTCGTGTATGGTATCAGACGACGCGGAACGTCGTCGCACACAACTTGGTATAGCTAGCGTATCAGGGATAAGTACAAAAAATGACGATTGTCAAGCAATATGCTGTGCTAAATTGTCCAAAATTTTGCACAAAGCGGTGAAGTCGATGAATTTTCGTGGAAATTTTCCAATTTTCCGGGCGCGCCGTGTAGCCGGCAGCGGTGCGAATTCAAAAATATATAGCACTATAGTATTTATTCCGTAAATTTGGTTCAAAAAATCAATATAAAGTTTCTATCAGAACAATTGTTATAAATTACTGTGCCCTAAGGTAAACTCTGGCCACGCCCACTCGATTTGAAACGCTAATTACTCAAAAAGTATAGGTCCCAGAGAGTAGCACGTGGTACCGGCGGACTCGTCTCGACGAGCTCCTCAAGGACAAATAGTTAAATCTCTGAAAAATCCTGAAACTACGATTATAGAATTTGCCTGAAAAACCAAAAATTCTTAAAAATGCAATTAGCCAAAAAAGTACTGACTCCAGCGAGTCGCGAGAGGTACCTACGGAAAGGTCTCGTCAGCAGCCACACGGTGGTGCAATCGGTTAGGTAGGCGTTCCTGTGAAAATTTGGAAATATCGCCGAAAAACGGTTTATTTACAATAAAAATTTGAATAAAAAGTTAATTTTCAGGCGAACTGTACCACCCAGAGAATCGGGAACGGTACCTACGGACAGATGACGTCCCAGTGGACACGTTCCAAACACTAGATGCACAGGTTTGTAAAGATGGATGACCAAAAACGAGGAGGTAAGTCTGAATGGGTAGGCACTGAACGGGTCAGTCACTCCCTCGGGATCCTCTCGGAGTATAGGTGTTTAAATTGTGCGGCGGTGAAGATGCCGTCTCCCTTGAACCTCCCAAGGAGCAAGAACCCCCCTGTACCTACGTGAAATTACAGAAGTAAATGTTTATGTAAAATGTTATAAAAATATTCAGGAATCGACCTGGATATGCACGATACTGATGACGATGTGCCCGTGTGGGTAGTCGGAGGACAGGTATTGTCCTCGCGCACCTGATGGTATGCGATTCGTACTATGAGTCAGTAGTAAAAAATTTAATGAAATACGATAAACTGATGGAAACCGACGAAAATCCCTATTCCGCAGACGAAATACGGTCCTACGATGCACAGGATCCACCTGATGTACTCGTGTATGGTATCAGACGACGCGGAACGTCGTCGCACACAACTTGGTATAGCTAGCGTATCAGGGATAAGTACAAAAAATGACGATTGTCAAGCAATATGCTGTGCTAAATTGTCCAAAATTTTGCACAAAGCGGTGAAGTCGATGAATTTTCGTGGAAATTTTCCAATTTTCCGGGCGCGCCGTGTAGCCGGCAGCGGTGCGAATTCAAAAATATATAGCACTATAGTATTTATTCCGTAAATTTGGTTCAAAAAATCAATATAAAGTTTCTATCAGAACAATTGTTATAAATTACTGTGCCCTAAGGTAAACTCTGGCCACGCCCACTCGATTTGAAACGCTAATTACTCAAAAAGTATAGGTCCCAGAGAGTAGCACGTGGTACCGGCGGACTCGTCTCGACGAGCTCCTCAAGGACAAATAGTTAAATCTCTGAAAAATCCTGAAACTACGATTATAGAATTTGCCTGAAAAACCAAAAATTCTTAAAAATGCAATTAGCCAAAAAAGTACTGACTCCAGCGAGTCGCGAGAGGTACCTACGGAAAGGTCTCGTCAGCAGCCACACGGTGGTGCAATCGGTTAGGTAGGCGTTCCTGTGAAAATTTGGAAATATCGCCGAAAAACGGTTTATTTACAATAAAAATTTGAATAAAAAGTTAATTTTCAGGCGAACTGTACCACCCAGAGAATCGGGAACGGTACCTACGGACAGATGACGTCCCAGTGGACACGTTCCAAACACTAGATGCACAGGTTTGTAAAGATGGATGACCAAAAACGAGGAGGTAAGTCTGAATGGGTAGGCACTGAACGGGTCAGTCACTCCCTCGGGATCCTCTCGGAGTATAGGTGTTTAAATTGTGCGGCGGTGAAGATGCCGTCTCCCTTGAACCTCCCAAGGAGCAAGAACCCCCCTGTACCTACGTGAAATTACAGAAGTAAATGTTTATGTAAAATGTTATAAAAATATTCAGGAATCGACCTGGATATGCACGATACTGATGACGATGTGCCCGTGTGGGTAGTCGGAGGACAGGTATTGTCCTCGCGCACCTGATGGTATGCGATTCGTACTATGAGTCAGTAGTAAAAAATTTAATGAAATACGATAAACTGATGGAAACCGACGAAAATCCCTATTCCGCAGACGAAATACGGTCCTACGATGCACAGGATCCACCTGATGTACTCGTGTATGGTATCAGACGACGCGGAACGTCGTCGCACACAACTTGGTATAGCTAGCGTATCAGGGATAAGTACAAAAAATGACGATTGTCAAGCAATATGCTGTGCTAAATTGTCCAAAATTTTGCACAAAGCGGTGAAGTCGATGAATTTTCGTGGAAATTTTCCAATTTTCCGGGCGCGCCGTGTAGCCGGCAGCGGTGCGAATTCAAAAATATATAGCACTATAGTATTTATTCCGTAAATTTGGTTCAAAAAATCAATATAAAGTTTCTATCAGAACAATTGTTATAAATTACTGTGCCCTAAGGTAAACTCTGGCCACGCCCACTCGATTTGAAACGCTAATTACTCAAAAAGTATAGGTCCCAGAGAGTAGCACGTGGTACCGGCGGACTCGTCTCGACGAGCTCCTCAAGGACAAATAGTTAAATCTCTGAAAAATCCTGAAACTACGATTATAGAATTTGCCTGAAAAACCAAAAATTCTTAAAAATGCAATTAGCCAAAAAAGTACTGACTCCAGCGAGTCGCGAGAGGTACCTACGGAAAGGTCTCGTCAGCAGCCACACGGTGGTGCAATCGGTTAGGTAGGCGTTCCTGTGAAAATTTGGAAATATCGCCGAAAAACGGTTTATTTACAATAAAAATTTGAATAAAAAGTTAATTTTCAGGCGAACTGTACCACCCAGAGAATCGGGAACGGTACCTACGGACAGATGACGTCCCAGTGGACACGTTCCAAACACTAGATGCACAGGTTTGTAAAGATGGATGACCAAAAACGAGGAGGTAAGTCTGAATGGGTAGGCACTGAACGGGTCAGTCACTCCCTCGGGATCCTCTCGGAGTATAGGTGTTTAAATTGTGCGGCGGTGAAGATGCCGTCTCCCTTGAACCTCCCAAGGAGCAAGAACCCCCCTGTACCTACGTGAAATTACAGACAGAAGTAAATGTTTATGTAAAATGTTATAAAAATATTCAGGAATCGACCTGGATATGCACGATACTGATGACGATGTGCCCGTGTGGGTAGTCGGAGGACAGGTATTGTCCTCGCGCACCTGATGGTATGCGATTCGTACTATGAGTCAGTAGTAAAAAATTTAATGAAATACGATAAACTGATGGAAACCGACGAAAATCCCTATTCCGCAGACGAAATACGGTCCTACGATGCACAGGATCCACCTGATGTACTCGTGTATGGTATCAGACGACGCGGAACGTCGTCGCACACAACTTGGTATAGCTAGCGTATCAGGGATAAGTAGGGATAAGTACAAAAAATGACGATTGTCAAGCAATATGCTGTGCTAAATTGTCCAAAATTTTGCACAAAGCGGTGAAGTCGATGAATTTTCGTGGAAATTTTCCAATTTTCCGGGCGCGCCGTGTAGCCGGCAGCGGTGCGAATTCAAAAATATATAGCACTATAGTATTTATTCCGTAAATTTGGTTCAAAAAATCAATATAAAGTTTCTATCAGAACGGTTAGGTTAGGTTAGGTTAGGTTAGGTTAGGTTAGGTTAGGTTAGGTTAGGTTAGGTTAGGTTAGGTTAGGTTAGGTTAGGTTAGGTTAGGTTAGGTTAGGTTAGGTTAGGTTAGGTTAGGTTAGGTTAGGTTAGGTTAGGTTAGGTTAGGTTAGGTTAGGTTAGGTTAGGTTAGGTTAGGTTAGGTTAGGTTAGGTTAGGTTAGGTTAGGTTAGGTTAGGTTAGGTTAGGTTAGGTTAGGTTAGGTTAGGTTAGGTTAGGTTAGGTTAGGTTAGGTTAGGTTAGGTTAGGTTAGGTTAGGTTAGGTTAGGTTAGGTTAGGTTAGGTTAGGTTAGGTTAGGTTAGGTTAGGTTAGGTTAGGTTAGGTTAGGTTAGGTTAGGTTAGGTTAGGTTAGGTTAGGTTAGGTTAGGTTAGGTTAGGTTAGGTTAGGTTAGGTTAGGTTAGGTTAGGTTAGGTTAGGTTAGGTTAGGTTAGGTTAGGTTAGGTTAGGTTAGGTTAGGTTAGGTTAGGTTAGGTTAGGTTAGGTTAGGTTAGGTTAGGTTAGGTTAGGTTAGGTTAGGTTAGGTTAGGTTAGGTTAGGTTAGGTTAGGTTAGGTTAGGTTAGGTTAGGTTAGGTTAGGTTAGGTTAGGTTAGGTTAGGTTAGGTTAGGTTAGGTTAGGTTAGGTTAGGTTAGGTTAGGTTAGGTTAGGTTAGGTTAGGTTAGGTTAGGTTAGGTTAGGTTAGGTTAGGTTAGGTTAGGTTAGGTTAGGTTAGGTTAGGTTAGGTTAGGTTAGGTTAGGTTAGGTTAGGTTAGGTTAGGTTAGGTTAGGTTAGGTTAGGTTAGGTTAGGTTAGGTTAGGTTAGGTTAGGTTAGGTTAGGTTAGGTTAGGTTAGGTTAGGTTAGGTTAGGTTAGGTTAGGTTAGGTTAGGTTAGGTTAGGTTAGGTTAGGTTAGGTTAGGTTAGGTTAGGTTAGGTTAGGTTAGGTTAGGTTAGGTTAGGTTAGGTTAGGTTAGGTTAGGTTAGGTTAGGTTAGGTTAGGTTAGGTTAGGTTAGGTTAGGTTAGGTTAGGTTAGGTTAGGTTAGGTTAGGTTAGGTTAGGTTAGGTTAGGTTAGGTTAGGTTAGGTTAGGTTAGGTTAGGTTAGGTTAGGTTAGGTTAGGTTAGGTTAGGTTAGGTTAGGTTAGGTTTTTTTTTTTTTTTTTTTTTTTTTTTTTTTTTTTTTTTTTTTTTTTTTTTTTTTTTTTTTTTTTTTTTTTTTTTTTTTTTTTTTTTTTTTTTTTTTTTTTTTTTTTTTTTACTAACACCTCTAGGCAGTATACAGGGTAAGTCGCCAGAGCCTACTCTAAACAATGCAGTGTGTTGTTCTCTAGTCTATCGACTGCTTTTTTTACTAAAAAACCCACTCAGGGTTTGATACTGATGCTTAATAAACTCTTTCCTTTGGTTTCTCGCTTCCATTCCAGTCCTCTTGTAACATACCAGTTCTCGCTTATATACCTCTCGTACTTTCACGCTATACCTTTCATACTTCGGGACAGGTGGAGGGGGGTGGGTGTGTATCTATGAATATTTATTCTTTATTTTTCTTTTCTTAAATCTTATTAACTATGTTTACAAGCTTTCTTACTTACTATTGTACATATGTAATCTTATTTCTACTTAAATTTAAAAACAAACATTATCATTTAATACTAACCAGCTTTGAACTTAATACTAAAATTTATTACTTCTTAGCCTTTGATTTATCTTATAACCGTCACCACCTTGGGATATTTCTATATAAATATCCACTGGTGGCAACCTTATTAACTATTTCTCTTATTTACTATTCTAATTATTTTATTACAATATTCTAAGAAGTGTTTTCTATAGTCCTTGGTGAGCAATATTGATAAATTTTCAATTACAATTTTTATCTTTATCTGCTGTTCTAAGTTAAAGCGATCCCTTGCGTGGATCGGGCAGTCCACGACAAGGTGTACGACTGTCTCATCTACCCCCGGTTCGCAGGCGCATGATGGGTTCTCCTTGCACTTGAAACGAGTCAAGTATTCGGAGAACCCACCATGCCCTGTTAGCAGCTGGGTCGTTGTACTAGCGACTCCCATCTTGCGGACGATGCTGTAAGCCGCCACTGCGCATGGGAAAAAGAGCTTGGTCACGGAAGCAGTTTCACCCGACTTGTACCGTTCGTTCCATTCGCCAAGCGAGATCTGGCGTAGACCTCGCTTCACGAACGAAACGGGGCACAGACTATAGTGTGGCGCTACCTTCGACCGCAGAGCCGCCTCTTTTGCGAGCAGGTCGGCTCGCTCGTTGCCCTCCAACCCTACGTGGGCCTTGACCCAGAATAAGGAGATTTCCTTGCCCTGGGCCAAGCCCCGCCTGATGTTCTGTCTGGCTTCAACCGCCAGCGGGTGGAGGGCGCGATGGTTTATAACTGTCATGAGTGCGGCTCTGCTGTCGCTGAGAACGCCAAACGTGGCCGCGCCGCGTCTGAGGACCTCACTGGTCGCTTTGCTAATGGCCAGGAGCTCGGCCTGATAGACGGTGCAGTGCGGCGAGAGAGCAAGTTTGAGGGCCTTAGTTTCGGCCCCGTTATTCCAAATGGATAACGCGGCGCCGACGCGACCCTCAATCTTGCTCCCGTCCGTGAAAATGCGCACCTCGATGTTATTGGTGCGCTGAAGTTGATCCTCGTCTACCAGACTGGTGAACTCCAGGCGCACATGCTCCGCGGGGTGAGGCGCCTCAACTGCTGGAGTCATCCGTTCGATCTCTCTGTCTCCCAACCATGACTGGGACACCCCTCTCTTGGCCTCGTACAACGAGGCCACCTCGCGAACTCTGAGGTCCAGAGGGAGCATTCCAGCCAGGATCAGCCCCGAGTGCAGAGAGACCGTCCGGTAGCTCTTGCAAAGTTTTTGGGCGAACCCGCGCTGCACCACGTTCAACTGCTTCCGTATCCCAAGTCTATCCACTGCCGCGCACCAACTGCTGGCCGCGTACAGCACCGTCGGCTCCACAGCCGCGTTGTAGATGGTCCGGATCACCTCGGGATGAAGTCCCCAGCTGATCCGGGCCATCCTCGCTAGTTTGTGGTAAATTCCAATCGCCTTCTTACATACTTGTGAGACGTGGGTGTTGAAACTGAGTTTGTGGTCTATGGTTAGCCCCAGGATTTTTATGTGTTCGGACAGTCCAATGTCTATCCCGCCCATGCTGAGGCGCGGGACATCGTACTTCAGCCTCCGCGTGATAACCATCGCACAGGTTTTGTGCGGTGCGAATTTCAGCTTCGTTCGGATGCCCCACTCCCGCACATGCTCGAGAGAGGCATTGGCTTGTCCCTCGATCTCCAGGGCGCTGTCCCCGTCAAACACCAGCACTATATCGTCCGCGAAAGCCTGGACATGAACCAACCCATTTTCCAGCTGGTGCAGCAAGGGATCCAACAATAAGTTCCACAGCAAGGGTCCGCCAATTGAGCCCTGGACGCACCCCTTCTCCGTGGAGCGTCTACACTCCTCGGTTAGGTTAGGTTAGGTTAGGTTAGGTTAGGTTAGGTTAGGTTAGGTTAGGTTAGGTTAGGTTAGGTTAGGTTAGGTTAGGTTAGGTTAGGTTAGGTTAGGTTAGGTTAGGTTAGGTTAGGTTAGGTTAGGTTAGGTTAGGTTAGGTTAGGTTAGGTTAGGTTAGGTTAGGTTAGGTTAGGTTAGGTTAGGTTAGGTTAGGTTAGGTTAGGTTAGGTTAGGTTAGGTTAGGTTAGGTTAGGTTAGGTTAGGTTAGGTTAGGTTAGGTTAGGTTAGGTTAGGTTAGGTTAGGTTAGGTTAGGTTAGGTTAGGTTAGGTTAGGTTAGGTTAGGTTAGGTTAGGTTAGGTTAGGTTAGGTTAGGTTAGGTTAGGTTAGGTTAGGTTAGGTTTTTTTTTTTTTTTTTTTTTTTTTTTTTTTTTTTTTTTTTTTTTTTTTTTTTTTTTTTTTTTTTTCTAGCACCTTTCACAGAGTGAAAGCCTACTCTATGCTATCAGGTAGATCACAACTAATCTAGTCTGCTTATGTTGCTAAAAAATAACCCACACAGGGTTCATTACTGGCATGTTTTTTAACTATGGTTTTCTATATTTAAAATCTCGCTCTCATTCTTATCCTCTAGTAC
>OY759258.1:92500-102500 GCA_963662185.1 Eilema griseolum | reverse complement strand
TAGGTTAGGTTAGGTTAGGTTAGGTTAGGTTAGGTTAGGTTAGGTTAGGTTAGGTTAGGTTAGGTTAGGTTAGGTTAGGTTAGGTTAGGTTAGGTTAGGTTAGGTTAGGTTAGGTTAGGTTAGGTTAGGTTAGGTTAGGTTAGGTTAGGTTAGGTTAGGTTAGGTTAGGTTAGGTTAGGTTAGGTTAGGTTAGGTTAGGTTAGGTTAGGTTAGGTTAGGTTAGGTTAGGTTAGGTTAGGTTAGGTTAGGTTAGGTTAGGTTAGGTTAGGTTAGGTTAGGTTAGGTTAGGTTAGGTTAGGTTAGGTTAGGTTAGGTTAGGTTAGGTTAGGTTAGGTTAGGTTAGGTTAGGTTAGGTTAGGTTAGGTTAGGTTAGGTTAGGTTAGGTTAGGTTAGGTTAGGTTAGGTTAGGTTAGGTTAGGTTAGGTTAGGTTAGGTTAGGTTAGGTTAGGTTAGGTTAGGTTAGGTTAGGTTAGGTTAGGTTAGGTTAGGTTAGGTTAGGTTAGGTTAGGTTAGGTTAGGTTAGGTTAGGTTAGGTTAGGTTAGGTTAGGTTAGGTTAGGTTAGGTTAGGTTAGGTTAGGTTAGGTTAGGTTAGGTTAGGTTAGGTTAGGTTAGGTTAGGTTAGGTTAGGTTAGGTTAGGTTAGGTTAGGTTAGGTTAGGTTAGGTTAGGTTAGGTTAGGTTAGGTTAGGTTAGGTTAGGTTAGGTTAGGTTAGGTTAGGTTAGGTTAGGTTAGGTTAGGTTAGGTTAGGTTAGGTTAGGTTAGGTTAGGTTAGGTTAGGTTAGGTTAGGTTAGGTTAGGTTAGGTTAGGTTAGGTTAGGTTAGGTTAGGTTAGGTTAGGTTAGGTTAGGTTAGGTTAGGTTAGGTTAGGTTAGGTTAGGTTAGGTTAGGTTAGGTTAGGTTAGGTTAGGTTAGGTTAGGTTAGGTTAGGTTAGGTTAGGTTAGGTTAGGTTAGGTTAGGTTAGGTTAGGTTAGGTTAGGTTAGGTTAGGTTAGGTTAGGTTAGGTTAGGTTAGGTTAGGTTAGGTTAGGTTAGGTTAGGTTAGGTTAGGTTAGGTTAGGTTAGGTTAGGTTAGGTTAGGTTAGGTTAGGTTAGGTTAGGTTAGGTTAGGTTAGGTTAGGTTAGGTTAGGTTAGGTTAGGTTAGGTTAGGTTAGGTTAGGTTAGGTTAGGTTAGGTTAGGTTAGGTTAGGTTAGGTTAGGTTAGGTTAGGTTAGGTTAGGTTAGGTTAGGTTAGGTTAGGTTAGGTTAGGTTAGGTTAGGTTAGGTTAGGTTAGGTTAGGTTAGGTTAGGTTAGGTTAGGTTAGGTTAGGTTAGGTTAGGTTAGGTTAGGTTAGGTTAGGTTAGGTTAGGTTAGGTTAGGTTAGGTTAGGTTAGGTTAGGTTAGGTTAGGTTAGGTTAGGTTAGGTTAGGTTAGGTTAGGTTAGGTTAGGTTAGGTTAGGTTAGGTTAGGTTAGGTTAGGTTAGGTTAGGTTAGGTTAGGTTAGGTTAGGTTAGGTTAGGTTAGGTTAGGTTAGGTTAGGTTAGGTTAGGTTAGGTTAGGTTAGGTTAGGTTAGGTTAGGTTAGGTTAGGTTAGGTTAGGTTAGGTTAGGTTAGGTTAGGTTAGGTTAGGTTAGGTTAGGTTAGGTTAGGTTAGGTTAGGTTAGGTTAGGTTAGGTTAGGTTAGGTTAGGTTAGGTTAGGTTAGGTTAGGTTAGGTTAGGTTAGGTTAGGTTAGGTTAGGTTAGGTTAGGTTAGGTTAGGTTAGGTTAGGTTAGGTTAGGTTAGGTTAGGTTAGGTTAGGTTAGGTTAGGTTAGGTTAGGTTAGGTTAGGTTAGGTTAGGTTAGGTTAGGTTAGGTTAGGTTAGGTTAGGTTAGGTTAGGTTAGGTTAGGTTAGGTTAGGTTAGGTTAGGTTAGGTTAGGTTAGGTTAGGTTAGGTTAGGTTAGGTTAGGTTAGGTTAGGTTAGGTTAGGTTAGGTTAGGTTAGGTTAGGTTAGGTTAGGTTAGGTTAGGTTAGGTTAGGTTAGGTTAGGTTAGGTTAGGTTAGGTTAGGTTAGGTTAGGTTAGGTTAGGTTAGGTTAGGTTAGGTTAGGTTAGGTTAGGTTAGGTTAGGTTAGGTTAGGTTAGGTTAGGTTAGGTTAGGTTAGGTTAGGTTAGGTTAGGTTAGGTTAGGTTAGGTTAGGTTAGGTTAGGTTAGGTTAGGTTAGGTTAGGTTAGTTAGGTTAGGTTAGGTTAGGTTAGGTTAGGTTAGGTTAGGTTAGGTTAGGTTAGGTTAGGTTAGGTTAGGTTAGGTTAGGTTAGGTTAGGTTAGGTTAGGTTAGGTTAGGTTAGGTTAGGTTAGGTTAGGTTAGGTTAGGTTAGGTTAGGTTAGGTTAGGTTAGGTTAGGTTAGGTTAGGTTAGGTTAGGTTAGGTTAGGTTAGGTTAGGTTAGGTTAGGTTAGGTTAGGTTAGGTTAGGTTAGGTTAGGTTAGGTTAGGTTAGGTTAGGTTAGGTTAGGTTAGGTTAGGTTAGGTTAGGTTAGGTTAGGTTAGGTTAGGTTAGGTTAGGTTAGGTTAGGTTAGGTTAGGTTAGGTTAGGTTAGGTTAGGTTAGGTTAGGTTAGGTTAGGTTAGGTTAGGTTAGGTTAGGTTAGGTTAGGTTAGGTTAGGTTAGGTTAGGTTAGGTTAGGTTAGGTTAGGTTAGGTTAGGTTAGGTTAGGTTAGGTTAGGTTAGGTTAGGTTAGGTTAGGTTAGGTTAGGTTAGGTTAGGTTAGGTTAGGTTAGGTTAGGTTAGGTTAGGTTAGGTTAGGTTAGGTTAGGTTAGGTTAGGTTAGGTTAGGTTAGGTTAGGTTAGGTTAGGTTAGGTTAGGTTAGGTTAGGTTAGGTTAGGTTAGGTTAGGTTAGGTTAGTTAGGTTAGGTTAGGTTAGGTTAGGTTAGGTTAGGTTAGGTTAGGTTAGGTTAGGTTAGGTTAGGTTAGGTTAGGTTAGGTTAGGTTAGGTTAGGTTAGGTTAGGTTAGGTTAGGTTAGGTTAGGTTAGGTTAGGTTAGGTTAGGTTAGGTTAGGTTAGGTTAGGTTAGGTTAGGTTAGGTTAGGTTAGGTTAGGTTAGGTTAGGTTAGGTTAGGTTAGGTTAGGTTAGGTTAGGTTAGGTTAGGTTAGGTTAGGTTAGGTTAGGTTAGGTTAGGTTAGGTTAGGTTAGGTTAGGTTAGGTTAGGTTAGGTTAGGTTAGGTTAGGTTAGGTTAGGTTAGGTTAGGTTAGGTTAGGTTAGGTTAGGTTAGGTTAGGTTAGGTTAGGTTAGGTTAGGTTAGGTTAGGTTAGGTTAGGTTAGGTTAGGTTAGGTTAGGTTAGGTTAGGTTAGGTTAGGTTAGGTTAGGTTAGGTTAGGTTAGGTTAGGTTAGGTTAGGTTAGGTTAGGTTAGGTTAGGTTAGGTTAGGTTAGGTTAGGTTAGGTTAGGTTAGGTTAGGTTAGGTTAGGTTAGGTTAGGTTAGGTTAGGTTAGGTTAGGTTAGGTTAGGTTAGGTTAGGTTAGGTTAGGTTAGGTTAGGTTAGGTTAGGTTAGGTTAGGTTAGGTTAGGTTAGGTTAGGTTAGGTTAGGTTAGGTTAGGTTAGGTTAGGTTAGGTTAGGTTAGGTTAGGTTAGGTTAGGTTAGGTTAGGTTAGGTTAGGTTAGGTTAGGTTAGGTTAGGTTAGGTTAGGTTAGGTTAGGTTAGGTTAGGTTAGGTTAGGTTAGGTTAGGTTAGGTTAGGTTAGGTTAGGTTAGGTTAGGTTAGGTTAGGTTAGGTTAGGTTAGGTTAGGTTAGGTTAGGTTAGGTTAGGTTAGGTTAGGTTAGGTTAGGTTAGGTTAGGTTAGGTTAGGTTAGGTTAGGTTAGGTTAGGTTAGGTTAGGTTAGGTTAGGTTAGGTTAGGTTAGGTTAGGTTAGGTTAGGTTAGGTTAGGTTAGGTTAGGTTAGGTTAGGTTAGGTTAGGTTAGGTTAGGTTAGGTTAGGTTAGGTTAGGTTAGGTTAGGTTAGGTTAGGTTAGGTTAGGTTAGGTTAGGTTAGGTTAGGTTAGGTTAGGTTAGGTTAGGTTAGGTTAGGTTAGGTTAGGTTAGGTTAGGTTAGGTTAGGTTAGGTTAGGTTAGGTTAGGTTAGGTTAGGTTAGGTTAGGTTAGGTTAGGTTAGGTTAGGTTAGGTTAGGTTAGGTTAGGTTAGGTTAGGTTAGGTTAGGTAGGTTAGGTTAGGTTAGGTTAGGTTAGGTTAGGTTAGGTTAGGTTAGGTTAGGTTAGGTTAGGTTAGGTTAGGTTAGGTTAGGTTAGGTTAGGTTAGGTTAGGTTAGGTTAGGTTAGGTTAGGTTAGGTTAGGTTAGGTTAGGTTAGGTTAGGTTAGGTTAGGTTAGGTTAGGTTAGGTTAGGTTAGGTTAGGTTAGGTTAGGTTAGGTTAGGTTAGGTTAGGTTAGGTTAGGTTAGGTTAGGTTAGGTTAGGTTAGGTTAGGTTAGGTTAGGTTAGGTTAGGTTAGGTTAGGTTAGGTTAGGTTAGGTTAGGTTAGGTTAGGTTAGGTTAGGTTAGGTTAGGTTAGGTTAGGTTAGGTTAGGTTAGGTTAGGTTAGGTTAGGTTAGGTTAGGTTAGGTTAGGTTAGGTTAGGTTAGGTTAGGTTAGGTTAGGTTAGGTTAGGTTAGGTTAGGTTAGGTTAGGTTAGGTTAGGTTAGGTTAGGTTAGGTTAGGTTAGGTTAGGTTAGGTTAGGTTAGGTTAGGTTAGGTTAGGTTAGGTTAGGTTAGGTTAGGTTAGGTTAGGTTAGGTTAGGTTAGGTTAGGTTAGGTTAGGTTAGGTTAGGTTAGGTTAGGTTAGGTTAGGTTAGGTTAGGTTAGGTTAGGTTAGGTTAGGTTAGGTTAGGTTAGGTTAGGTTAGGTTAGGTTAGGTTAGGTTAGGTTAGGTTAGGTTAGGTTAGGTTAGTTAGGTTAGGTTAGGTTAGGTTAGGTTAGGTTAGGTTAGGTTAGGTTAGGTTAGGTTAGGTTAGGTTAGGTTAGGTTAGGTTAGGTTAGGTTAGGTTAGGTTAGGTTAGGTTAGGTTAGGTTAGGTTAGGTTAGGTTAGGTTAGGTTAGGTTAGGTTAGGTTAGGTTAGGTTAGGTTAGGTTAGGTTAGGTTAGGTTAGGTTAGGTTAGGTTAGGTTAGGTTAGGTTAGGTTAGGTTAGGTTAGGTTAGGTTAGGTTAGGTTAGGTTAGGTTAGGTTAGGTTAGGTTAGGTTAGGTTAGGTTAGGTTAGGTTAGGTTAGGTTAGGTTAGGTTAGGTTAGGTTAGGTTAGGTTAGGTTAGGTTAGGTTAGGTTAGGTTAGGTTAGGTTAGGTTAGGTTAGGTTAGGTTAGGTTAGGTTAGGTTAGGTTAGGTTAGGTTAGGTTAGGTTAGGTTAGGTTAGGTTAGGTTAGGTTAGGTTAGGTTAGGTTAGGTTAGGTTAGGTTAGGTTAGGTTAGGTTAGGTTAGGTTAGGTTAGGTTAGGTTAGGTTAGGTTAGGTTAGGTTAGGTTAGGTTAGGTTAGGTTAGGTTAGGTTAGGTTAGGTTAGGTTAGGTTAGGTTAGGTTAGGTTAGGTTAGGTTAGGTTAGGTTAGGTTAGGTTAGGTTAGGTTAGGTTAGGTTAGGTTAGGTTAGGTTAGGTTAGGTTAGGTTAGGTTAGGTTAGGTTAGGTTAGGTTAGGTTAGGTTAGGTTAGGTTAGGTTAGGTTAGGTTAGGTTAGGTTAGGTTAGGTTAGGTTAGGTTAGGTTAGGTTAGGTTAGGTTAGGTTAGGTTAGGTTAGGTTAGGTTAGGTTAGGTTAGGTTAGGTTAGGTTAGGTTAGGTTAGGTTAGGTTAGGTTAGGTTAGGTTAGGTTAGGTTAGGTTAGGTTAGGTTAGGTTAGGTTAGGTTAGGTTAGGTTAGGTTAGGTTAGGTTAGGTTAGGTTAGGTTAGGTTAGGTTAGGTTAGGTTAGGTTAGGTTAGGTTAGGTTAGGTTAGGTTAGGTTAGGTTAGGTTAGGTTAGGTTAGGTTAGGTTAGGTTAGGTTAGGTTAGGTTAGGTTAGGTTAGGTTAGGTTAGGTTAGGTTAGGTTAGGTTAGGTTAGGTTAGGTTAGGTTAGGTTAGGTTAGGTTAGGTTAGGTTAGGTTAGGTTAGGTTAGGTTAGGTTAGGTTAGGTTAGGTTAGGTTAGGTTAGGTTAGGTTAGGTTAGGTTAGGTTAGGTTAGGTTAGGTTAGGTTAGGTTAGGTTAGGTTAGGTTAGGTTAGGTTAGGTTAGGTTAGGTTAGGTTAGGTTAGGTTAGGTTAGGTTAGGTTAGGTTAGGTTAGGTTAGGTTAGGTTAGGTTAGGTTAGGTTAGGTTAGGTTAGGTTAGGTTAGGTTAGGTTAGGTTAGGTTAGGTTAGGTTAGGTTAGGTTAGGTTAGGTTAGGTTAGGTTAGGTTAGGTTAGGTTAGGTTAGGTTAGGTTAGGTTAGGTTAGGTTAGGTTAGGTTAGGTTAGGTTAGGTTAGGTTAGGTTAGGTTAGGTTAGGTTAGGTTAGGTTAGGTTAGGTTAGGTTAGGTTAGGTTAGGTTAGGTTAGGTTAGGTTAGGTTAGGTTAGGTTAGGTTAGGTTAGGTTAGGTTAGGTTAGGTTAGGTTAGGTTAGGTTAGGTTAGGTTAGGTTAGGTTAGGTTAGGTTAGGTTAGGTTAGGTTAGGTTAGGTTAGGTTAGGTTAGGTTAGGTTAGGTTAGGTTAGGTTAGGTTAGGTTAGGTTAGGTTTTTTTTTTTTTTTTTTTTTTTTTTTTTTTTTTTTTTTTTTTTTTTTTTTTTTTTTTTTTTTTTTTTTTTTTTTTTTAATACTAACACCTCTAGGCTGTATACAGGGTAAGTCGCCAGAGCCTACTCTAAACAATGCGGTGTGTTGTTCCCTAGTCTATCGACTGCTTTTTTACTAAAAAACCCACTCAGGGTTTGATACTGATACTTAATAAACTGACTGTACTGATACTTAATAAATTTAGTTTCTCGCTTCCATTCCAGTCCTCTTGTAACATACCAGTTCTCGCTTATATACCTCTCGTACTTTCACACTATACCTTTCATACTTCGGGGACAGGTGGTGGGGGGTGGGTGTGTATCTATGAATATTTATTCTTTATTTTTCTTTTCTTAACTCTTATTAACTATGTTTACAAGCTTTCTTACTTACTATTGTACATATGTAATCTTATTTCTACTTAAATTTAAAAACAAACATTATCATTTAATACTAACCAGCTTTTGAACTTAATACTAAAATTTTTTACTTCTTAGCCTTTGATTTATCTTATAACCGTCACCACCCTGGGATATTTCTATATAAATATCCACTGGTGGCAACCTTATTAACTATTTCTCTTATTAACTATTCTAATTATTTTATTACAATATTCTAAGAAGTGTTTTCTATAGTCCTTGGTGAGCAATATTGATAAATTTTCAATTACAATTTTCATCTTTATCTGCTGTTCTAAGTTAAAGCGATCCCTTGCGTGGATCGGGCAGTCCACGACAAGGTGTACGACTGTCTCATCTACCCCCGGTTCGCAGGCGCATGATGGGTTCTCCTTGCACTTGAAACGAGTCAAGTATTCGGAGAACCCACCATGCCCTGTTAGCAGCTGGGTCGTTGTACTAGCGACTCCCATCTTGCGGACGATGCTGTAAGCCGCCACTGCGCATGGGAAAAAGAGCTTGGTCACGGAAGCAGTTTCACCCGACTTGTACCGTTCGTTCCATTCGCCAAGCGAGATCTGGCGTAGACCTCGCTTCACGAACGAAACGGGGCACAGACTATAGTGTGGCGCTACCTTCGACCGCAGAGCCGCCTCTTTTGCGAGCAGGTCGGCTCGCTCGTTGCCCTCCAACCCTACGTGGGCCTTGACCCAGAATAAGGAGATTTCCTTGCCCTGGGCCAAGCCCCGCCTGATGTTCTGTCTGGCTTCAACCGCCAGCGGGTGGAGGGCGCGATGGTTTATAACTGTCATGAGTGCGGCTCTGCTGTCGCTGAGAACGCCAAACGTGGCCGCGCCGCGTCTGAGGACCTCACTGGTCGCTTTGCTAATGGCCAGGAGCTCGGCCTGATAGACGGTGCAGTGCGGCGAGAGAGCAAGTTTGAGGGTCTTAGTTTCGGCCCCGTTATTCCAAATGGATAACGCGGCGCCGACACGACCCTCAATCTTGCTCCCGTCCGTGAAAATGCGCACCTCGATGTTATTGGTGCGCTGAAGTTGATCCTCGTCTACCAGACTGGTGAACTCCAGGCGCACATGCTCCGCGGGGTGAGGCGCCTCAACTGCTGGAGTCATCCGTTCGATCTCTCTGTCTCCCAACCATGACTGGGACACCCCTCTCTTGGCCTCGTACAACGAGGCCACCTCGCGAACTCTGAGGTCCAGAGGGAGCATTCCAGCCAGGATCAGCCCCGAGTGCAGAGAGACCGTCCGGTAGCTCTTGCAAAGTTTTTGGGCGAACCCGCGCTGCACCACGTTCAACTGCTTCCGTATCCCAAGTCTGTCCACTGCCGCGCACCAACTGCTGGCCGCGTACAGCACCGTCGGCTCCACAGCCGCGTTGTAGATGGTCCGGATCACCTCGGGATGAAGTCCCCAGCTGATCCGGGCCATCCTCGCTAGTTTGTGGTAAATTCCAATCGCCTTCTTACATACTTGTGAGACG
The DNA here is from genome assembly GCA_963662185.1 of Eilema griseolum. Taxonomy (NCBI): domain Eukaryota; kingdom Metazoa; phylum Arthropoda; class Insecta; order Lepidoptera; family Erebidae; genus Eilema; species Eilema griseolum. Next base: position 93,900 of record OY759258.1, on the reverse strand, counting down.
TGGGTGTTGAAACTGAGTTTGTGGTCTATGGTTAGCCCCAGGATTTTTATGTGTTCGGACAGTCCAATGTCTATCCCGCCCATGCTGAGGCGCGGGACATCGTACTTCAGCCTCCGCGTGATAACCATCGCACAGGTTTTGTGCGGTGCGAATTTCAGCTTCGTTCGGATGCCCCACTCCCGCACATGCTCGAGAGAGGCATTGGCTTGTCCCTCGATCTCCAGGGCGCTGTCCCCATCAAACACCAGCACTATATCGTCCGCGAAAGCCTGGACATGAACCAACCCATTTTCCAGCTGGTGCAGCAAGGGATCCAACAATAAGTTCCACAGCAAGGGTCCGCCAATTGAGCCCTGGACGCACCCCTTCTCCGTGGAGCGTCTACACTCCTCGCCCGCATACCTTACCCTTACCTCCCTGTCCCTAAGGTAACTGCTGATAACTCGTCTCAAATTCGCCGGACACTGTTCCTCCGCCAGTCTCACCTTGATGGCAGGCCACCATGCGCTATCGAAGGCGCCCTCTATGTCCAGCGACACCATGAGGACTATCCTCTTTTCATCAAGTCTAGCCCTTATGTGACTCAAAAGGTCATAAAGGGCGTCTTCGGTGCCTTTCTGCGGCATAAAGCCATATTGGCGGGGACTAATTTTCGGTAATAAATAAAAGTTGAGACGAGCTACCAGCATTCTCTCGTACACCTTCCCCAAAACGGGCAGTAAACCGATAGGCCTGTACGATTTGGGGACGGTGTACGACTCCCTCCCCGGCTTCCTCAGTGCCACCACCACGGCTTCCTTCCATATTTTAGGAAAGTAGCCGTGGTGAAGGCACCGATTCAGAAGCTTCAGGAAGAATAAGGGGTCGGCCCCTATGGCGTGGGTGCAGATATCGGCGGTGAAGCCATCCGCCCCCGGAGCCTTTTTAGGGTTAAATTTCCGAAGGGCATCGAAGAGTTCGCCCACCGTAAAAGGTGGGTCATCATCATGATGACCCAAATCACCATCCAAACTTCTCGCCTTTTCTCGTACTCTTCGATGTCCCTCGTTATCCTCGCCTTCCCGGTCTCCCGGGTAGAAGGTCTGGGCGAGCAACTCAGCCGAACCCTTCGCGTCCAGGAATGAGCCATTGGCGGCGAGCAGAGTATCCTCTTCCCTTACTGTGGCCCTTCCTATAACCCGATAAATCCCCTCCCAGAGGCCCTCCCTGTCCTGCTTTCCGCAGAAAGTCTTCCAGCTCTCGACCTGTGCCTTTTTTACTTCACTTTCATACATCTCCTTTCTTTCCAGGTACTGCGCTATCACAAACGCCCTACGAACGGGCGCTGCGTTCCTGATGCGGCGCTTGTAGGTGATCATTACCTTTCGCAATTCAGCGAGTTTTTCCGACCACCACGGCGC
>OY759258.1:77500-87500 GCA_963662185.1 Eilema griseolum | reverse complement strand
TCTTGGCCTCGTACAACGAGGCCACCTCGCGAACTCTGAGGTCCAGAGGGAGCATTCCAGCCAGGATCAGCCCCGAGTGCAGAGAGACCGTCCGGTAGCTCTTGCAGAGTTTTTGGGCGAACCCGCGCTGCACCACGTTCAACTGCTTCCGTATCCCAAGTCTATCCACTGCCGCGCACCAACTGCTGGCCGCGTACAGCACCGTCGGCTCCACAGCCGCGTTGTAGATGGTCCGGATCACCTCGGGATGAAGTCCCCAGCTGATCCGGGCCATCCTCGCTAGTTTGTGGTAAATTCCAATCGCCTTCTTACATACTTGTGAGACGTGGGTGTTGAAACTGAGTTTGTGGTCTATGGTTAGCCCCAGGATTTTTATGTGTTCGGACAGTCCAATGTCTATCCCGCCCATGCTGAGGCGCGGGACATCGTACTTCAGCCTCCGCGTGATAACCATCGCACAGGTTTTGTGCGGTGCGAATTTCAGCTTCGTTCGGATGCCCCACTCCCGCACATGCTCGAGAGAGGCATTGGCTTGTCCCTCGATCTCCAGGGCGCTGTCCCCGTCAAACACCAGCACTATATCGTCCGCGAAAGCCTGGACATGAACCAACCCATTTTCCAGCTGGTGCAGCAAGGGATCCAACAATAAGTTCCACAGCAAGGGTCCGCCAATTGAGCCCTGGACGCACCCCTTCTCCGTGGAGCGTCTACACTCCTCGCCCGCATACCTTACCCTTACCTCCCTGTCCCTAAGGTAACTGCTGATAACTCGTCTCAAATTCGCCGGACACTGTTCCTCCGCCAGTCTCACCTTGATGGCAGGCCACCATGCGCTATCGAAGGCGCCCTCTATGTCCAGCGACACCATAAGGACTATCCTCTTTTCATCAAGTCTAGCCCTTATGTGACTCAAAAGGTCATAAAGGGCGTCTTCGGTGCCTTTCTGCGGCATAAAGCCATATTGGTGGGGACTAATTTTCGGTAATAAATAAAAGTTGAGACGAGCTACCAGCATTCTCTCGTACACCTTCCCCAAAACGGGCAGTAAACCGATAGGCCTGTACGATTTGGGGACGGTGTACGACTCCCTCCCCGGCTTCCTCAGTGCCACCACCACGGCTTCCTTCCATATTTTAGGAAAGTAGCCGTGGTGAAGGCACCGATTCAGAAGTTTCAGGAAGAATAAGGGGTCGGCCCCTATGGCGTGGGTGCAGATATCGGCGGTGAAGCCATCCGCCCCCGGAGCCTTTTTAGGGTTAAATTTCCGAAGGGCATCGAAGAGTTCGCCCACCGTAAAAGGTGGGTCATCATCATGATGACCCAAATCACCATCCAAACTTCTCGCCTTTTCTCGTACTCTTCGATGTCCCTCGTTATCCTCGCCTTCCCGGTCTCCCGGGTAGAAGGTCTGGGCGAGCAACTCAGCCGAACCCTTCGCGTCCAGGAATGAGCCATTGGCGGCGAGCAGAGTATCCTCCTCCCTTACTGTGGCCCTTCCTATAACCCGATAAATCCCCTCCCAGAGGCCCTCCCTGTCCTGCTTTCCGCAGAAAGTCTTCCAGCTCTCGACCTGTGCCTTTTTTACCTCACTTTCATACGTCTCCTTTCTTTCCAGGTACTGCGCTATCACAAACGCCCTACGAACGGGCGCTGCATTCCTGATGCGGCGCTTGTAGGTGATCATTACTTTTCGCAATTCAGCGAGTTTTTCCGACCACCACGGCGCAGCGATCAACCCCACCGGTTTTTTAACTGGGATGCTCTCCCTGCACGCGGACTCGACTGCTCTCGTGTATGCTTCGACTAAGGTATCCATCTGGGTGTGGTGCTCTGTTTCGTCTATCGCAATATCCGAGAGCAGCCGACCCACGTTAGCTTTGAAAGCATCCCAGTCGGCCTTGCGGGTGTTGTAAATACGCGTTGTGCGTTGAATGTTTGTACCTCTGGCTTTCGCCAGGTTGAGGTTGAACACTATGCCGTTGTGGTCTGAGCTCGCAGCTAGACTTGTATCAACCTTCCAAGCGCCGACCCAGGCGAGCGCGTTGCTCGTGCATGCCGTGATGTCAACGAAGCTGCAGTACCTCTTTCCATTTCTCACAGTGTCGAAAGTCGGAATATTTCCACTGTTCAGGACATGGAGGTCCATCTCAGCGAGGACCCCTCTCAGTAACTCGCCTCTGCTGTCTTCGAACATGTGACCCCACCAGGTGCTCTTTGCGTTGGCATCTCCCCCAAAAACAACAAGCTGGGAACCTAGGCTTCTCCTCACCTCTTTAAGGCGCTCTAAGTAGGGCCCCAGTGGTGCTGGCCTCGGTTCAAAGTAGAAGCTCACCAGCGTGATCGTCCAGGCACTGGTCCGGATCCCCACCACTGCGATGTTATCAGTGGTGAGTTGCGGGTACTGCACGACATCCAGTGTTGGATCGAAGACGGCAATGGCCGCCTTCACAGTCCCTCCTCCTTGCCCAGTGTTCTGGAAGACCCTGACGCCCTGGTATGACTTCATCCTTGCCGAGTTGCCTACGTAGGGCTCTTGGATTAGAGCGACCGTGGCTTTTCGCCTCGAGGCTTCGAGTATGAAGTCGTCGATTGCCAGCTTCTTCTTCTTGAGGTTCGCCTGTAGCACTCTGTATGGGGTCGTGTTCCCCGGGACAACGTTAGCACCGGTACTGAGTGGTGGTCCTCGCTATCTCATCCCATCTCTGTCGCACAGGGCACAAGTCACTATACACACTATGGCCCGCGCCGCCTAGCCTCTCCCTCTGGCAGTTGCAGCATGTGGGCTCTGCACCGGCAGCGTAGTCTGGGCATTCGGCTCTCAGATGGAGCCCACCGCAGTGACTACACCTAGATGCCGTACCGGTGCAGGTCTTCCTGGTGTGTCCATACCCTAGGCACCGGGAGCACTGCACTATGGGAGATTGATCTGCAACTCTAATGGGTTGCAGGTCTACATGCAGCCTCCCCCTGTCTAGGGCTCGAGTCCATACCTCTGGGGAAACCCTAAGTACCACATGGCAGGTGTGGGGGTTTCTGGCCGTCTTCCTGTATAGCACTGCCATACGTATCTGCTCCGGGGTTAAATCGCGGAACACGTTATGGTTCCGGGATCTCAAAATCCGGAGCAGATCTTCGTCCTTGTGGATCTTAAGGACGCTATACAGGATGAGGAGCGGATCCTTATTTTGGATTTGCTCGACGGCGAGGTTTTTTATCTTAGCCTCGAGTCGTCCTTGTGCCCTCTTCCGTTCCTCTTCCGTTCTATATCCTATTATTACCTTCCTGTCTTTTGCCTTTCTCACTCTTTCGATCGTCACCCATCCTTCGTCCTCATTCGCTACCTTTCTTAGTTTTTCCATCACCTGTTCACTCGTTTCGTTTTCATCCTTGGATGTAACAACCACGGAGTGCAGAGTCGCCCGCTCCGCAGGCTGTGCTCCGGGGCGGCCCGCCACTACACCCGCATAGGTTGTCATCCCCTTTCTTTCCCTTTCTTTCTCTCTTTCATCCTGTTTCTCCATTCTTTCCCTAAGTTCATTCATCACTCTTCCATTCTCTCTTATTAATTTTTCATTCTCCGCAATCTTTTCGAGGATTTCCTTGCTGCATACCGGCGAGGTTGTGGGTGCGGAGGCTGGTTTCTCCGGCGTCCCAGTTCCTCGTCTTGACTGACCTTTCAGTTCATCCTCATACTCTCTAATATATTTTTGTAGCCCAGTAGTCATCTCCTCAATTTTGGCCCTGATTTCCCTTTTCAGGTTGCCGGATATGGTAAGCTGGTCTTTGATGATCTTGCAATTACGCATTGCGCTCTCGTACCGGCCCCTCTTTGCTGATTCTGGTGACGGGGTCAGATTTACCGTCCCTCTTTTTAGTTTCGGGGCAAGAGGTCCCACCCTGGTATCCTTTGCCCGATGGCCCGTCACGGGGGTCTCTAATTTGCTTACGCTATCCCTGACCAACCCTACTGGGCTTGTGTCCACCACCTCTTTCTCGACAGAGGATGATGGAGCTCTCCTCGCATTGGAGGGTCCTGGCATGTTGATTGGAGTTCTGGCCATCGCCATCCCGCCAGAGGTGCGCGTTCACAAGTAAGATTAATAAAAGTAAAATAAAAATAAAAATATAAAAATGTGTAAAAATTAATGTCAAATTTAAAAGAGACTGTTATAAGCTAAAATAAGATAAATTTATATTGTGTATTTCAGAGCCGGGTAGTTTGTTCCAGTTCAGGCCCACGGTTCGCTGCAGCGTCGGGCGTCTGGCCGAGACAGCGTCCCCAAGATGCAAGTAGTGTGTGTGCAGTGTAGTGTGCTGTGGTGTGTAAATGTTCCGTGTATGCGATTGTGTATGTGACCTGGGGAGTGGTTGACAATGTGTGCGTGTTTGTACGTGTACTGTGTGTATGCAAGGCCCGATGCGATCCGAATACGGTTATATAATTGGTGACAACCCACCAAATCCTATATGGGAATAGTGCTCACCAAAAATTCCAGGTCAAATTACAGTCAACTTAAATAATAAACTTAAATAATAAAGGTAGAGTCGTCTCTACCGGTCTATTATAGCACAGCTACCCGTCTTCAAGTGCCAATAAGACACCGGTCTTAAACTAACTTAAAAGCTATCTTAATGCTATCTAAATACAATGAGTCGCAACAGCGATCGTCTCTATCTCGGGCTTTTTGGCCCTTGAACTACTAAAGTCGTCCCGATCCAGGAGATGGGGGCCCTGCAGAAATTTAAACGTTGCGCACCGTTAGAGTCGGCTTCTGCAGTCAATTTTTTGCGGAACTCTACGTAGAGCCTCTCCGCTAGAGCGAGCTGATAGAGCTCCCCGAGCCCTCAACAACGAGCCCAAACTCGGGGGTCCTGGGTCCAAGGGTTCGGAGATAGCAGGGCTCAAAAGTTTTCGTGCGTTATCCGCACGAGATTTCAAACCCTGATATCCCGAGAACCAGCAGTCCGATCCACCCGAGCGAGGACTCCCCGAAAAGGTCCCGGCAAGATCTATACCCCGATCCGACTTTGGGGTCCAAAAGGGTTGCCCCCAAAAATGACCCCCCAAATTTGTGGGGTCCACCCCCCACCACACCAGCCGGATTTAATAGAGGATGCCGAGCCCCCCAGAGAAAACCAGAGGTCGCTACGACCACTAGTTCCCGAGATATACGACTCCAAAGTTTTCCAAGATGGCGGCTTAGTCCGACTTTGAACTCGTATATCTCCGGATCCCGATACACCAGCGAGCCCAGAAAAATTTCTGACTGATTGGCCCGACGTCCTCTATGACACTATTGTGTCAAACACAGGAGGAAAATTTTGATAATTTTCCGGAAAAAATTTCCCGGAATTTTCCAACAAAGTGCGGCGCGAGGTAGATAACCCTTCGCTGACGTCCCCAGTCCAAACCCGGTCCTCCTACGACCTCCGGTCTCGGAGCTACAGGCCTTGGAAGATTTTCAAAATGGCCGCGGCTGTTCAAGGTCAAACTTTGACTACTTGTAGCTCCTAAACGGTTGGCCGCAGAAGGCTCAAATTTGATTTCTGGGTTTGGCACGACGTCCTCTGTCCACCCAGACTTCCAAAAGCGTTATCCGAGAAAAAGTCTCAGAAACGCACAAAATTACTTAAAAATTAATTTTCGCCCCCGAGCACGTCCCGCAATGAAAAAATTTTTGCGATAGGATGACCCAGTCCGGAGAAAACTCAGAAGCAAACTTCGTGCGGGTCCTGTGTGAAATGACGGAAATTACGATTTTCCTTATTTTTAACGCTAGAAAGGGCGTGTTTGGGCTTAAACAAGTGTAAAAAGCTTGTCTAAACCCTACCCCGACGCTAAAGATAAGGAAAGTCTACCCCTTTTTAATTAATTTAGAAAAAATGTTTTAAAATCGCTATCTCCGAGCTGGTTCGTCGCAAAAATATACAAAAAATCTTACAATTAAAAGAAAAATAGGCTCTATCTAAATAAGTATAAACAGAATAGTTTTCAAAGATTTCCCGGAAAATATTCACGAAAAACTGGAAAAATCAGTTTTTCGATTATCACAGTTACACGGATAGTCTGAAAATTCTAGAAAGTTGTGAGCACGAAGAACGAGCGAGCGCGCAAAGGATAGCAGTAGCGGATTTTCGCTAACTGCTCCGGTTCCGCCGCTATAGGTGTGCAAAGTTGGTGTTTTCTAACTGCTAAATATAATTTCCTGGTGGATGAAAAATTTTTCTTTTACCGCCAAAACGTTGCTACCAGCGATGTCCTCCTCTCAGCAAAAATTCAGCGCTCTACGGCTGCCGGATCTGGTACCACGTGCCCACGTGGTGCTTGTTTTTCTCGTTTTCCCGGAGAAACCAGCGCCTTCCGGGAAAAACTGACCAGCGCAGAGGGTGGGGCTCCGCTGCCCGCAGCCGACGACACTCGTTTCGGTAAAATCCGTGCAGTTTTCGTCGGTTGACACAGGAAAAACTGGAAAAGCACGTGGTGAACAACCTCCAAACCACCGTTTAACGCGTAATAACTCCGGAACCGTGGTCGTCCCCTTGACATGCGATACGCCAACGGATGGGGGCCGCCGAGACGCAACTTTTGATACTACTCGCGAGGTTGTAAGTGCAGGATATCCCACTCAAAAGAATTTTTTCACTCGGAAAGAGGTTAAAAACGATCCGTTCGTCGCGGAGAGTGGCGGGCGACTGTGGTTAGGTTAGGTTAGGTTAGGTTAGGTTAGGTTAGGTTAGGTTAGGTTAGGTTAGGTTAGGTTAGGTTAGGTTAGGTTAGGTTAGGTTAGGTTAGGTTAGGTTAGGTTAGGTTAGGTTAGGTTAGGTTAGGTTAGGTTAGGTTAGGTTAGGTTAGGTTAGGTTAGGTTAGGTTAGGTTAGGTTAGGTTAGGTTAGGTTAGGTTAGGTTAGGTTAGGTTAGGTTAGGTTAGGTTAGGTTAGGTTAGGTTAGGTTAGGTTAGGTTAGGTTAGGTTAGGTTAGGTTAGGTTAGGTTAGGTTAGGTTAGGTTAGGTTAGGTTAGGTTAGGTTTTTTTTTTTTTTTTTTTTTTTTTTTTTTTTTTTTAGGCCTCGCTAGAATGTCACATTCTAGTGAGACTCTTCAGGAATCCCCCCGCTAGATTAAACATGCAGGGACCTTGCTACAGTTTTTAATTAATCAATTTTTTTTTAGTTAAATAAGAAGAATGAAGCGAATAGAATATTACATGTATAATTTAATATTATAATAAATAAATAATAGATATAAAATACTAGTTTTAATTATTTAAGTACATAGTTATTGTTTATTTTGTTTATTTGCATATATATTTTTTTTTTTATTATTGATGTATAAATGATAATATATAGATTTAACGAAGAAATAAGAGTAGTTTACAGATGCAGCTTGGTCTAATTTTCCTAAGGAAAATTTTTCTCAAGTGTGTTTTTATATTATTAATAAAATTAGAATTACATAGTTTATATTAGAATTGTAGGGAGAGTGATTGTGGGAGATATATTTTACTTATTGGAAAAGAAGTCACAAAAGAGGATACATATAATTAGGTGTTTTATAAGATGAGAGTTTTAATCAATTTGCGATTATTTGATTAGTGCTTTTAAAAGTTTGTCATACGTTTATCGGGATTTGATAATATGTCATATTTACGAAAAATAAATAAAGTTTATGAATTTATTTAAGATTAATCCGAAAATGGTTTTAGTTTGTTGAGTTGAAAAATAAATAGAGGTTTATTAATTTATTTTAGATTAATCCGAAAATGGTTTTAGTTTTTTGATTTGGAATACTAAGATATTAATTTTGAATGTTACATTTATTTGTGTAAGTTTGTGTTTTGTGTATTTTATTTGTATTTGGTTTATTAAGCAATTTTATCTTATATAAAATGCAGAATGCCCGATGTGTTGAAATATAATTTTGATGTTGCATGTAATGTGTTTTATAATGAGATGTGTGTCCTGATACTGGTGTGTAATATAGTTGTACAGTGTTTATTTTTTGTATTGTTTGTGTGAATTTGTTTGCCTAGCAAGCTTTTTGTGGAGGGTGGAGCACTGTACCTTATTTAGTTACTTCCCTTAGTTGGTTGATTTTGTTCACTGATATTATGTAATGCTAATTGCAATTATTAACATTAACATAGTTTGTGTTTCCTTACAAGATGTTATATACTAAGACTTACTACGTACTCCTTCTGTCGGACACAGTGTCCAGAGTACCACTAGCGATATGCTACCGACGCCCTGGCCACTGCGTCCCACTTTTTTCGAACTGGGCAGTCATCAAAGAAGGCATGATGGTACTCCTTCTTTCCGGTGGCCCGATAGCAATTTATGCAACAGGGACGGTAGCCTTCTCTCGGGCATTCTTCGCCCTTGGTGTGAGGATGCACTCCGCAGTTTGAGCAGAGGTCTGACGGGTCCTCACTGGTGCAGTAGCGTTTCCCGTGGCCATAGCCCAGACACCGAGTGCATTGGACGAGGGGCGACTGGTCCTCTACTACGACTCGCTGGAGATCTATGTAGAGCCGCCTCGCCTCAACCGCCCTCGCCCACGCCGCCGGCGCCACGCTGATGACCACATGGTGACAGTCTGGGTCTCGTGCTCTCCGTTTGTATCGGACGGTTATGCGACTGTCATCGTCTTCGGGGTGCCCGAACACCCCCGCATTCTGACTCCAGAGGGCGCGCAGAAGTTCCGCGTCACTATGCTCCTTAAGCACGCCCTTCAGAATCAGAAGGGGGTCCTTGTTTCGGATATCCTCAACGACGAATCGTCCCTCCTGTTCCAGCCTCTTTTTAATTTTGCTTCTGTCCTCGATGGTACTGCACCCCATTATTATTTTCCGATCTTTGGCCTTCTTAATCTTTTCTACTTTTACCCATCCCCCTGTTTTTGCGTCGATTGCCTCCCTTATGTTGCCCATTAGATCGTCGGCGGTTTCTTTTTCATCTGTCGAGGAGACAACAACGGAGTAGAGCGCCTTCGGCTCAGGTTTGCCGTTTTGGACGCGGTCCCAGGTTTTCGCGGTGACCCGTTTCACTTCGTCAATGTCTATGCAGACATCGGTAAACTGATGGTTGGACTTCTCCAGATAGATGTTCTGTTCTTCCCACTTATTTTTGCTGTCTACTAGGATTTGGTTAGTGGCTTCATCGATTCTGGCTAGGATGCGACTTTCCATTTCCTCTAACCCTGCCCAGTCTCTTCTTTGTGGCTCCACCCTCAAACTGTCGACGGTTCCTCTCTCGACTCTCGAGTTTGGTCCTTTTATAGACCTTTGTCCCTCTATGACAGCTTCGGCCTCTTTTACTAGCTGATAGAGGCGCTCGATTTCTTTTGTGACGGTCAGTTTGATGTCAGTCCTCAAGTTTCTCGCGCTATTTAGTGCCATCTTGGCGCGGTTGTTGCACAGTTTCGCCTCTTGCGCCCTGCCCGTCACTGGTGCCGCGGACCCCTCCAGAGCCGCGGCTCCCACCGCAGACGAGTAAGAAGGCGACGCTGCTGGCTCTCCCGACTCAGGATAGGTGTTGAGCACCTGGTCGATGGACTTCCTGACTTTCTTTTTTGTCTTATTTTTTAAAAAGTTGTCTACCTCTGTCTCGGGGCCACTCTCCAAGACAAAGGTTTTCTCACTCTTGTTCTGACGGTAAGTGTCGCTTGGGAAAGGCGAGTGGCCTGCGAAATTCATGTTTAGCGAGCGTATAGACGAAGCGATGGGGTTGAAATATTAAAAGTATCTAAAACTCGGTGTAAAAAGTATGTAAAACGTATAGAAATAAAAATGTTAATATAAAGAATTGTATAAAATTGTATATGGGACGATACAAGGTTGAATATAATTTTTCGACTTGAAAGTTAGGTCTTAAAGTAAATAACTAAGTACTAGTCCAATGTAGTCAATAGGTCACGATATGAGTCAAAATGAGTCAAAAGTCAAATAATACAAGTGTATACGGTACCTAGATTAACTTGTACGATAGTCAGTAGACAATATATGAT
>OY759258.1:35000-70000 GCA_963662185.1 Eilema griseolum | reverse complement strand
CAGGTCATGTGATCTGACTCCGGCTAATTGGTCCTCGTCCACCACGCTGTCGAACTCCAGGTGAATGCGCTCCGCGGGGTGCGGGGCTGCCGAAACAGGTGCCAGCCGTTCGACCTCCCTGTCTCCTAGCCATGACTGGGGCACCCCTCTCTTGGCCTCGTATAATGAGGCCACCTCCCGAACTCGGAGGTCCAGAGGGAGTATCCCAGCCAGCAGCAGTGCGGAGTTCAAGGAGACCGTGCGGTAGGCTTTGGTTAATTTTTGTGCGAACACCCGTTGAACCGCGCCTAGCCTCTTCACGACGCACTCCTTTCTCGTGGCCCCGTACCAGGCGCATGCCGCGTACAGTATAATAGGCTCGATTACTGCTGTATATATGGTCCGAATCACCTCAGGGTTAAGCCCCCAGGAGATTCGGGCCGTCCGTGCTAATCCCTTATATACATTCATGGCCTTTTTGCATACGTTGTCGACGTGGGTATTAAAATTTAAATTCCGGTCTATCGTCAGCCCTAAAATTTTAACTTGATCGGCAAGGCAAATGTCCACCCCGCCCATGGTCAGGCGTGGGTTGTCATATTTTAATCGCTTGGTAATGACCATCGCGTTGGTCTTGTGCGGTGCGAATCTTAGCTTGTTTTTGACTCCCCACGCCCGAACACGTTCGAGGGAGGCATTTGCCTGCCTTTCTATTTCTATGGCCGATTCCCCGTCGAATATGAGCACCACGTCGTCAGCGAAGGCCTGAACGTAGTCCCCGCTTTCCTCCAAAGTGTTCAAGAGGGGGTCCAATAGCAGGTTCCACAGCAAGGGACCCGTTATCGACCCCTGGACGCAGCCCTTTTGTGTGCCTTTTCTGCACTCCGCGCCCGCGTACCTTACCCGGACTGTTCTCTCACTGAGGTAGCTACTGACAACTCGCCTCAAGTTTACGGGGCACTTTTCCTCAGCCAGACGTATAATTATTGCTGGCCACCATGCGCTGTCGAAGGCGCCCTCTATATCCAGCGACACCAACGTGACAATCCTCTTTTCACGAAGCTTGCCACGAACGTGCCGCAACAGGTTATAGAGGGCGTCCTCGGTGCTCCTCCGGGGCATAAAACCGTACTGACGAGTACTGATCCGAGGTAGCAGATAGAACTTGAGCCGAGCTGCCAGCATCTTCTCGTACACTTTCCCCAGGACAGGCAGGAGCCCAATCGGTCTGTACGATTTGGGGGAGTTGTACGAGTCCTTACCTGGTTTCCGTAAGGCGACCACGGTCGCCTCCTTCCACGGTTTCGGGAAGTACTCGAATTCCAGGCACTTGTTAAGCAGTTTCAAGAACAGTACCGGTGCGCAGTTCACCGCGTGAGTGCAGATGTCAGCTGTGAAGCCATCTGCTCCCGGTGCTTTTTTCGGGTTGAAAGAGCCCAACGCGTCTCGAAGTTCGCCAATAGTGAATGGCGGGTCGTAAGCTTCATGTTCACCCCCGCCATTAACCGTGCTGGCTAACGCGCGGGTTCTCTCATGATCCGCGTTGTCCTCCTCGGTTCGGTCCTCCGGATAGAAGACCGAAGCGAGGAGTCCCGCAGATCCACTGGCGTCCAAATCTACCCCATTTTGGGACAACGGTAGGTCCTCTTCCCTTGCTGTAGACCTGCCTATAACCCGATAGATCCCCTCCCAGACCCCTTCTCTGTCTTGTTTTGTACAGAACTCCTTCCAACTCGCAGTCTGCGCTAGGCGTACCTCCGACTCGTATCTGTCCTTGCGCTCCAGGTACCGCATTATCACCTGCTGTCTCCGGATTGGAGCAGCGACTCTGATTCGGCGCCTAAAGGTGCTGACCTCCCTCTTCATCCTGTCCAGCTTCTCCGACCACCACGGCATAGTAAGTGTCTGTTTGTTAGTTTTTACTGGAATTGCTTCCTTGCATGCTGTTGTGATGCAGTTGTTGTATTTAACCAACGCTACTTCAATCTCCACAGTGGTATTAATATCGTTTATGGCATCGACAACCAGGCCATTCATCACCAAGGAGCTGGACATTTTCTCATGAAAATGGTTCCAATTTGCTTTCTTGGTGTTGAATAACCTGGTTGTCCTGCTGATACTGGAGCCTTGTGATTTTATTAGTTTTAAGTTAAATACTATGCCGATGTGGTCGGAGCTAGCCGCCAGTCTATCGTCCGTCCTCCAGGCGTCGATCAGGCTCAGTAGATCTCCTGAGCATGCAGTGACATCGATAAAGCTGCAGTACCTTTTGCCCCCCCTGACAGTGTCGAAGGTGGGCACCCCCCCATCTGTGTTGAGGATGTGTAGTCCCATCTCTACGAGAGTACCCATCAGGTGTTCACCTCTCTCATCCTCAACATCACCTCCCCACCAAGGACTTTTTGCATTGGCATCGCCTCCAATAATGAGCCGTTTACGGCCCAGCCTGGAGCCTACTCTCTCAAGCAGGTCCAGGTGAGGGCGAATGGGTTTGTCAGGTTCGACGTAAAGAGACACCAGGGCGATCTCCCAGGCACTGGTACGAATCCTCACCACCGCCATATTGTCGGTGGTGAGTTGCGGACACTGTATAACATCGAGCTCATTGTCGAAGACGGCAATCGCCGCCTTTACAGTGCCCGCAGCTGGTCCAGTGTTCTGAAAGATGCGTACTCCCCGGTACCTCTTCATTCCGCCCCTAACAGGGTCCATGTACGGCTCCTGAATGAGTGCGACTGACGCTTTCCTCCTGACAGCTTCCAGAATGAATTCGTCAGTCGCCAATCTCTTCTTTTGGAGGTTTGCCTGCAGTACCATGTAGTGAGAGTCATTCCCTGGGGCGCCCTTAGCAGTACTGCGTGGCAGACCGCGCTATGTCGTCCCACTTTTTGCGGACCGGGCATCCCCGGTCAAATGCATCGTGCGCTGTGTCGACGCCTTTCGATAGCTCGCAGTTGCAACAACTGGGTTCTAGTCCTGCCCTATAACTGGGGCAGTCCACCCTCAGGTGCTGTTCACCGCAATGGCTACATTTGGGCTCTGCCTCCTTGCAGAAGCGACGACTGTGCCCATATCCCAAGCACCGAGAACACTGCACGAGTGGCGATTGGTCCGCCACTCTGATTGGCTGAATGTCGATGTGCAGTGTTCCTTGTTCCAATGCTTTGCGCCAGATCGTGGGAGAAACCTGTAGCACAACATGGACAGTGAGTGGATTTCTCGCGTTCCTGCGGAATTTTATACTCATCCGGTCTTGTGATGAGTCGAGGTCACGAAAGACGTGCTTGTTCTTAGCTCTCAAGGCCTTCAACAGCTCCTCGTCTTTATATGCTTTTAGGACGCCGTATAGGATAAGCAGGGGATCCTTATTGTGGACAGTTTCCACATTAAGTGCCCCCGGCCCCCTCTCCAGCGTCCCTCTAGCCTTTTCCCTCAGTTCCGCAGTTTTAAAACCAAGTACCACTTTGCGGTCTTTGGCTTTCCTAATGCGCTCCACTGTGATCCAGTCATCCTCTTCACGCGCGGTCCGCCGCAGGTCTTCTATCAGCTCCTCCCCTGTTTTCTGATCATCCTTGGAGGTAACCACCAGCGAGTGCAGCGCCGGCCGCCTAGAGGGTACAGCCCTGGTGACGTTCGCCGCTACAGTCGCATAAGTTGGCAACCTCCTGTCCTCTTCACATTTCTTTAGGCTGCCTTGGATTTCGGCGAGGACCTTGCCATTCTCTTGTAGGAGCCTAGTATTCTCCTCAATTCGTCTCATCATCTCCTCATCGGCCCTTACCGGTCCCGTGACCGAGGCCGTAGCTACCGTAGATCCGACATCGGAGACTCTACCCTGCCTGGGTACTTTTGCCTGACCTTTAGTTCGTTCACCTTCCATGTCTTTCAGAAGCTTTCGTAAGTTGTCGACCTGGGCTTCAATTGTGAGTCTTATCTCTCTCTTTATGTTTTTAGAGTCGACACATCCCTGTTTAATTAGGTCCAGGCAGGATACAGCCGCCGTGTATCGATCTTCCGGTGTCCTAATGCCGCGTAAATTCGTAGCTGCACTAATGTAAAAGGCGGTTGCTCCCGGTATTTTTGCCGCCATTGGTGCTGATGTTACTGACGTTGCCGATGTTCTACGGGCTACGATAGGGGCGGCACTAGTCTTAGTTTTTTGCCCTGTAGTATTTATTTTGGCCTGAGCTGTGGGAGAAATTGTAGTTCTCTCCATTGACAGTTCTATTTCCCCGATACTGTCTCTCACCGACCTTTGTCGGGATTTAGGAGAAGGTGATGAGATCGGAGGATGGGAGAAGCTAACCTGCTTGGCTATCGGTGTTCTTTCCATTGCCATTCTTCTGGGTATAATGTCCACGCAATACGGTCGGATGGACTAATGGAGCAAACTATGCTCACAATTTTACACAAATAAAAAGACAAAACACAGGTGTATATAAATAATAAGTAAAATTAAAATGATAAAAAAGAAAAACTTAACCTAAGTGCCTGCCAAAAAATTGGTCAGGGACGTCCTAATCTAATCTTGAAGATCTTAGTCCCTGCGCGTGGCTGTCAACAATGTTTGTGTACAAGTGTTGTGAATGTGTAAAGTGTATGTATGTCAATGCTAGTGTGTGTTTTTGTAGACGTGTAATGTGTAATGTGTAATGTGTGTGCGCGTGTGCTGCCGACAGTCGACCTAGTATTCAACCAATACGGCTGTTGGTTGGAACAGGGTGTTTATGCGTCCGTACTATGCTTAGTAGTAGCCCAGCTACTACGTCAAACTTAATTGGCCAATAAGGCCAGTCAGTAAGACAAGAGTCTTAAGTCGCTACTAAAACTACTTACAAGCTACTTATAAAATAAAATCGACCAATTGGTCCTGTCAAAGGATTAAGTCCTTTGTCCCTTAAAGTATATCAAACCTCTTACAGTCGCCCAGTAAGGCGTATTACGGTCAAAGAGCCTAGGTTTAGGTGCCGCAGTCGCAAAGCACCAGCTCTGCCAAGAAAAAATTTTAAGACTCTATGTAGAGTCACCCCTCTATGTCGAACGGGTAGAGCTCCCCGAGCCCTCAACAACGAGCCCAAACTCGGGGGTCCTAGGTCCAAGGGTTCGGAGATAGCAGGGCTCAAAAGTTTTCGTGCGTAATCCGCACGAGATTTCAACCCCCGATATCCCACGAACCAACAGTCCGATCCACCCGAGCGAGGGCCCCCCGAAAAGGTACCGGCGAGACCTATACCCCAATTCGACTTTGGGGTCAAAAGGGGTTGCCCCCAAAAGTGACCCCCCAAATTCGTGGGGTCTACCCCCCACCACACCAGTTGGATCTGGTAGAGGAAGCCGAGCCCCTCGGTGAAAACCAGAGGTCGCTACGACCACTGGTTCCCGAGATATACGACTCCAAAGTTTTCCAAGATGGCGGCCGTGCCCAACTTTGAGCTCGTATATCTCCGGACCCCGATGTCCCAGCGAACCCCAAGAAATTTCCCCCTGATTGGCCCGACGTCCTCCACCACACTATTATGCCAAAAATGTAAAGAAAATTTTGAAAATTTTCCGAGAAAATTTTTCCCGAATTTTCCAGAAAAGTGTGGCACAAGGCAGATGACCCTTCGCTGACGCCCCCACTCGAAGTCTGGTCCTCCTACGACCCTCGGCTCCGGAGCTATGGGCGTTGAAAGTTTTCCAAGATGGCCGCGGGCGTTCAAGGTCAAAGTTTGACCGGCTGTAACTCCCAAACCGTTGGTCGCAGAAGGCCCAAAATCGATTTCTGGGTTTGGCACGGCGTCCTCCGTCCTCCTAGACTTCCAAAACTGAATTCTGAGGAAAACACTCAGAAGCGCACAGAATTATCATAAACTTAATTTTTGCTCCCCAGCAAGTCCCGTAAAGCAAAAATTTTTGCGATAGGACGGCCCAGTCCGGAGAAAACTCAAAAGCAAACTTCGTGCGGATCCTGTGTGAATGGCCGGAAATTACGATTTTCTTTATTCCTGACGCTAGAAAGGGCTAGTTTGGGCTTAAACAAGTGTAGAAAGCTTGTCTAAACCCTACCCCGACGCCAAAAATAATGAAAGTCTACCCCTTTTTAATTAATTTGGAAAAATGTTTAAAAAATCGCTATCTCCGAGCTGGTCTACCGCAAAAATATCCAAAAAATCTTAAAATTAAGAGAAAAATTAGCTCTATCCAAACAAATATTAATAAGACTATTTTCCGGGATTTTCCGGGAAATGTACATGAAAAACCGGAAAAAACACTATTTAATTTATGGCGGGCACAAAAGAAGTCCAAAAAATCCACAAAATTGTAGGCACGGAGAACAAACGAGCGCGCAAAAGATAGCACTAGCGGAATTTCGCTATCTTATCTGGAATCGCTGTTATAGGTCCACAAACTTTGCACTTTTAAATAGTTATATTAAAGGTTCTATCTATTGGAAAATTTTTCTGTTACCAGTTTCTTGTTGCTGCCGGTGAGATCCTCCTCACCACAAAAAATCAGGGTCCTCGGACTGCTGGTTCTGGTACCACGTGCCCACGTGGTTTTAGGTTTCTGGTTTTCCCGGAAAAACCAGCGGTTTTCGGGAAAAACTGGCCAACGTGAGAGGTGGGGCTCCACTGCCCGCAGCCGGGGACACCTTTTTCCAGAAGATCGGTTCACAATTCACTTAGTTATTAACTATTTTCAGTAGAACCACGTGGCGGCGCGAACTTTAACTTCAGTTTCCCAATTTTCACGGTCACTGGGTGATCGGGCGCGACGAAGACGCTACGCCAGCAGATGGGCGCCGGCGAGACGCAACTTTTGCGGTATCGTACGTCTCGATACGTCAAGAAAAACCCACTTTTTCGAATTTTTTATTGCGGAGAGAGGTTAAAAACGCTCCGTATCGCCAGAGAGGTGAAGGGCGACGGTTAGGTTAGGTTAGGTTAGGTTAGGTTAGGTTAGGTTAGGTTAGGTTAGGTTAGGTTAGGTTAGGTTAGGTTAGGTTAGGTTAGGTTAGGTTAGGTTAGGTTAGGTTAGGTTAGGTTAGGTTAGGTTAGGTTAGGTTAGGTTAGGTTAGGTTAGGTTAGGTTAGGTTAGGTTAGGTTAGGTTAGGTTAGGTTAGGTTAGGTTAGGTTAGGTTAGGTTAGGTTAGGTTAGGTTAGGTTAGGTTAGGTTAGGTTAGGTTAGGTTAGGTTAGGTTAGGTTAGGTTAGGTTAGGTTAGGTTAGGTTAGGTTAGGTTAGGTTAGGTTAGGTTTTTTTTTTTTTTTTTTTTTTTTTAAGATTTCGCACGGTTTCCCCCACTGGATTAATCTTGTGGGGTCCTTGTTTGCGGTTTTAATTGTTTACTTGTTCTAGAAAGGAAAAAGAATAAGTGAGTTTATAAATTTCAGTTTAGAGTCTAAGTGCCAAGAAGGGTTGTTATTCTATTTAGAGATTGATAGCGAATATCTCGGTTTATTGGGTGGCTTATTAGATAATAAGCCACAGAATGCCCGGTTTAAAATTAATACTGCAAAATTAAATCAAATCGTTGTGTGGTAAGCATTTGGCCGTTTGAGTGATGGTAACCCGGCAACCGACGGACCTTAGCCCGTCGGTTGCCCAGTTGTCATCACTCGCTATTAAAAACTTTTGTGCGCAATTTTACATACATAGGTATATAGATATATATATATATAGCATACAATAATAACAATAAGAATTGCGCATCGGACAATAACAATATATTAATATATTTTATATTTCTAAGCTTGATAGTTTATATATATATAGGTTAATATAACTGAATATACTACGTGATCTGACAAATAAATGATTTATAGTAATATATAAAACAGATAGAAATAACTTCGAAGAGGAAGATTGTCGACTTGGTTCAATTTTCATCAGAAAATTGTTACAAGTGCGGTTTTTTAAAATTGTATACTAAGTATAGATTTAAGCTTATCAGAAAAAAGAGGTAGACATAGTAAGGATCATAGTACAATATATATATTACATTTATATCCTTTAAAGAATAAAACCATGAATATTTAAATAGCAGACACTTAAATATATATATAAAAACATGTAAATAATCTCTATTTAAGCTGGGAGGTCGAGATTATCAATTTGCGGGTTTAAAATGGGTTCAATTTTTTAACTTTAGTGTATAGTTTATTTATTTGTTATTTGTGTTTTATATTTTTATAATTCAAGCCTTTTACATTTTTATATTAATGCCTTACATTATAACATTATAAAGTAAATCGCATTAGTTTGTTTGTTTTCGCGGTGACTAGAGCGTCCCTAGGAATAGGCTATGGTCGCTCTGGCCATCGCGTCCCACTTTTGGAGGACTGGGCACGACTTGTCGAAGGCGTGGTGGTGCTTCGTCTCCCCATATTCGCGCATGCAGTTTATGCAATGGGGCTCTTCGTCTTTCCTGCTGCATAGGTCGGGTTCATCCTGGCTATGCGGTTTGCCACATTTTGCACACAGGTCTCGCGTTTCGGGCATCAAACAAAAACGTTTGGTGTGTCCGAAAGCCAGGCACCTGGTGCATTGGATGAGTGGCGTCTGGTCTGCCACTGCGACTCTCTGGAGGTCGATATATAGCCGCTTCACCTCTGTCGCTCTCCTCCATACAGCAGGCGACGTGCTGATCACAACGTGGTGGAACTGTGAGTGGCGCGATCGCTTTTTGAATTTGACAGTCACGCGGTCGTCGCCCTCGGCGAGACCCTCGAACAGGGCCCCGTTCTGATTCCGAAGGGCGCGAAGGATCTCATGATCATCATGAATCTTTAATACGTCCCTCAAAATCAGAAGAGGGTCCCTGCTCTTTATCTCCTCGACAACGAATCGACCTGCGACTCCCTCGAGCCTTTCCTTTACCTTTCTTCTGTCCTCCTCACTTCGGCATCCCATAATTACTTTTCTTTCCTTTGCCTTTCTCACTCTCTCCACCTTTACCCAGCCCTCCTTGGCGTCCATGGCCTCTCTGATATTTTGCAGGACTTCTTCCGCTGAATCGGTCTCGTTAGTAGAGGAGACGCTTACGGAGTGGAGCGTCTGCGGCGGGAGCGCTGCTTCCCTGTGATGGTTGGCGGCCGCTGCACTCGCGTAAGTTACCGTCTCTCTCTCTCTCTCCCTTTCCCTTTCGTCCTGTCTCTCCATTCGATCCCTTAGCTCGCACATCACTTTTCCATTCTCCCTGATTAGCCTCTCATTTTCCTCTATCTTTTTTAATATCTCCGTGTCGTGTGCACACGGGGCGGAGACCGGGACGACGACGGGGGCCGGTAACCCCGCCGGCCCAGCGCACTGTCCCGCCTTACTCTTATTTTCATTTCTCATCTTTTCTGCCACGTATGCCCTAATGTTCTCCTGTATTCCTGTGACTGCGTCACCTATTGCCCGTTTAATATCCGATTTCAAGTTCCTGGATAGGGCCATTTGTTGTCTGATGGTGACGCAGCACACCATCGCCTTCCGAAGAGGACATTTTGGAGACTGTTCGTCGGGCGAGGGAGGACCGGTAGTGGACTGGATCCTTTCAATGCTCCTCCGGACGTTTCCGTACATGCTTGTCTCTATCTCGACTTCAGGTCCGTCCTCAACCGTGAAGGTTCTCTGCCTATCTGCAGGAGGAGCTCCCCTCTTTTCAAAAGGCGAACGGAAGGTGCTCATGACTCCTGGTGCGCGTTTACTTATTCAGAGTAAAGATTAATAATATCGTATAATGTCAATATTTTAGATTTGTCAATAATATAATTAAGATTAGAATACTAATCTATAGTTAAAATTGTATAAAATATAAGGGACAAAACACAAACACAAAATATCTCGTCATACAACTACTAGTGGACAAACGGTAAGCCGAGTGAACACGAAAAAGGTCAAAAACCAAATGAACTTCGTAAAGTAAAGACAAAATCAAATTATAAAACTACGGTCTAGTCAAGTTCCTAGTCAAAACAATAATTAGTCAACAATTTAATATTTGTAAATATACACGCGTTAATTAAGTCATAAAATTATAGTCAATAAATATATAATACGAACAAGTTCGTATGTCACTACAATGGTCAATGGCCTCACTCCAAACCGGTTTCAGCCGGTTTCAGGCGGCCCCGCGTAGGACTCCTCCCAACCGAGCCGACGTGCCTAAGGCAGTAAATTCGGGTGGGCGGGCGGGGCGCGCGATTCTTAAAAATGCAATTAGCCAAAAAAGTACTGACTCCAGCGAGTCGCGAGAGGTACCTACGGAAAGGTCTCGTCAGCAGCCACACGGTGGTGCAATCGGTTAGGTAGGCGTTCCTGTGAAAATTTGGAAATATCGCCGAAAAACGGTTTATTTACAATAAAAATTTGAATAAAAAGTTAATTTTCAGGCGAACTGTACCACCCAGAGAATCGGGAACGGTACCTACGGACAGATGACGTCCCAGTGGACACGTTCCAAACACTAGATGCACAGGTTTGTAAAGATGGATGACCAAAAACGAGGAGGTAAGTCTGAATGGGTAGGCACTGAACGGGTCAGTCACTCCCTCGGGATCCTCTCGGAGTATAGGTGTTTAAATGGTGCGGCGGTGAAGATGCCGTCTCCCTTGAACCTCCCAAGGTGCAAGAACCCCCCTGTACCTACGTGAAATTACAGAAGTAAATGTTTTTGTAGTATGTAATAAAAATTTTCAGGAATCGGCCTGGATATGCACGATACAGATGACGATGTGCCCGCGTGGGTAGTCGGAGGACAGGTATTGTCCTCGCGCACCTGATGGTATGCGATTCGTTCTATGAGTCAGTAGTAAAAAATTTAATAAAATACGATAAACTGATGGAAACCGACGAAAATCCCTATTCCGCAGACGAAATACGGTCCTACGATGCACAGGATCCACCTGATGTACTCGTGTATGGTATCAGACGACGCGGAACGTCGTCGCACACAACTTGGTATAGCTAGCGTATCAGGGATCAGTGCAAAAATTTCGATTGTCAAGCAATATGCTGTGCTGAATTGTCCAAAATTTGCACAAAAAGCGGTGAAGTAAATGAATTTTCGTGGAAATTTTCCAATTTTCCGGTCGCGCCGTGTAGCCGGCAGCGGTGCGAATTCAAAAATATATAGCACTATAGTATTTATTCCGTAAATTTGGTTCAAAAAATCAATATAAAGTTTCTATCAGAACGGTTAGGTTAGGTTAGGTTAGGTTAGGTTAGGTTAGGTTAGGTTAGGTTAGGTTAGGTTAGGTTAGGTTAGGTTAGGTTAGGTTAGGTTAGGTTAGGTTAGGTTAGGTTAGGTTAGGTTAGGTTAGGTTAGGTTAGGTTAGGTTAGGTTAGGTTAGGTTAGGTTAGGTTAGGTTTTTTTTTTTTTTTTTTTTTTTTTTTTTTTAAGATTTCGCACGGTTTCCCCCACTGGATTAATCTTGTGGGGTCCTTGTTTGCGGTTTTTAGAGTCTAATAATTTTAGAAAAAATGAAATTGAGTTTATAAATTACTATTCAAGAAACTAAGTGCCAAGAAGGGTTATTACTATTTGGGATTGACAGTGAATTTACTTCGGTTTATTGGGTGGCTTATTATGTAATAAGCCACAGAATTCCCGGTTCAAAAGTGATACTGAGAAATCAAATGTAATCTTTATTTGGAAGGCATTTGGCCGTTTGAGTGATGGTAGCCCGGCAACCGACTGACCTTGGCCCGTCGGTTGCCCAGCTATCATCTCTCACTATTAAAAAACTGTTGTGCGCAATTTCATATTTATATACATCGGTAAATAGAGAAATACATATATACATCATACAATAATAAAATCAACAAGAATTGCGCACCGGACAATAACAATGTATTAATATATTTTATATTTCTAAGCTTGATAATTTATATATATAGATATAAATGAATTTACTACGCGATCTGACAATAAATGATTTATAGTAATATATAAATGACAGATAGAATAGCTTCGAAGAGGAAGATTGTCGACTTGGTTCAATTTTCATCAGAAAATTGTTACAAGTGCGGTTATTTAAAATTGTATGCTAAGTATAGATTTAAGCTTAATAGAAAAAGAAGTAGACATAGTAAGGATCATAGTATAAGACATATATTATTTTTATATTTTTTAGAGAACAAAATTATGAATATTAAAATATGCATACACTTAAATATATATATAAAACATGTAGATGCTAAGTCAATCTTTATTTAAGGGAGGTCGAGATTCTCAATTTGCGGATTTAAAATGGGTTCAATTTTTTAACTTTAGTGGATAGTTTATTTATTTGTTATTTGTGTTTTATATTTTTATAATTCAAGCCTTTTACATTTTTATATTAATGCCTTACATTATAACATTATAAAGTAAACCGCATTATAGTTTGTTTGTTTTCGCGGTGACTAGAGCGTCCCTAGGAATAGGCTATGGTCGCTCTGGCCATCGCGTCCCACTTTTGGAGGACTGGGCACGACTTGTCGAAGGCGTGGTGGTGCTTCGTCTCCCCATATTCGCGCATGCAGTTTATGCAATGGGGCTCTTCGTTTTTCCTGCTGCATAGGTCGGGTTCATCCTGGCTATGCGGTTTGCCACATTTTGCACACAGGTCTCGCGTTTCGGGCATCAAACAAAAACGTTTGGTGTGTCCGAAAGCCAGGCACCTGGTGCATTGGATGAGTGGCGTCTGGTCTGCCACTGCGACTCTCTGGAGGTCGATATATAGCCGCTTCACCTCTGTCGCTCTCCTCCATACAGCGGGCGACGTGCTGATCACAACGTGGTGGAACTGTGAGTGGCGCGATCGCTTTTTGAATTTGACAGTCACGCGGTCGTCGCCCTCGGCGAGACCCTCGAACAGGGCCCCATTCTGATTCCGAAGGGCGCGAAGGATCTCATGATCATCATGAATCTTTAATACGTCCCTCAAAATCAGAAGAGGGTCCCTGTTCTTTATCTCCTCGACAACGAATCGACCTGCGACTCCCTCGAGCCTTTCCTTTACTTTTCTTCTGTCCTCCTCACTTCGGCATCCCATAATTACTTTTCTTTCCTTTGCCTTTCTCACTCTCTCCACCTTTACCCAGCCCTCCTTGGCATCCATGGCCTCTCTGATATTTTTCAGGACTTCTTCCGCTGAATCGGTCTCGTTAGTAGAGGAGACGCTTACGGAGTGGAGCGTCTGCGGCGGGAGCGCTGCTTCCCTGTGATGGTTGGCGGCCGCTGCACTCGCGTAAGTTACCGTCTCTCTCTCTCTCTCCCTTTCCCTTTCGTCCTGTCTCTCCATTCGATCCCTTAGCTCACACATCACTTTTCCATTCTCCCTGATTAGCCTCTCGTTTTCCTCTATCTTTTCCAATATTTTCGTGTCGTAGGCACACGGGGCGGAGACCGGGTCGACGGGGGCCGGTAACCCCGCCGGCCCAGCACTCTGCCCCGCCTGAATCTTATTTTTGTTTCTCATTTTTTCCCTTTCCCTTTCCAACGTGTATGCCCTAATGTTCTCTTGTATCCCTGTGACTGCGTCACCTATTGCCCGTTTAATATCCGATTTCAAGTTCCTGGATAGGGCTATTTGTTGCCTAATGGTAACGCAGCATACCATCGCATTCCGAAGAGGACATTTTGGAGACTGTTCGTCGGGCGAGGGAGGACCGGTAGTGGCCTGGATCTTTTCAATGCTCCTCCGGACGTTTCCGTACATGCTTGTCACTATTTCGACCTCAGGGCCGTCCTCAACCGTAAAGGTTCTCTGCCTATCTGCAGGAGGAGCTCCCCTCTTTTCAAGAGGCGAACGGAAGGTGCTCATGACTCCTGGTGCGCGTTTACTTATTTAATTAATAATATATTATAATGTCAGTATTTTAGATTTGTCAATAATATAATTGAGATTAGAATACTAATCTATAGTTAAAATTGTATAAGATATAAGGGACAAAACACAAACACAAAATATCACGTCATACAACTACTAGTGGACAAACGGTAAGCCGAGTGAACACGAAAAAGGTCAAAAACCAAATGAACTTCGTAAAGTAAAGACAAAATCAAATTATAAAACTACGGTCTAGTCAAGTTCCTAGTCAAAACAATAATTAGTCAACAATTTAATATTTGTAAATATACACGCGTTAATTAAGTAATAAAATTATAGTCAATAAATATATAATACGAACAAGTTCGTATGTCACTACAATGGTCAATGGCCTCACTCCAAACCGGTTTCAGCCGGTTTCAGGCGGCCCCGCGTAGGACTCCTCCCAACCGAGTCGACGTGCCTAAGGCAGTAAATTCGGGTGGGCGGGCGGGGCGCGCGATTCTTAAAAATGCAATTAGCCAAAAAAGTACTGACTCCAGCGAGTCGCGAGAGGTACCTACGGAAAGGTCTCGTCAGCAGCCACACGGTGGTGCAATCGGTTAGGTAGGCGTTCCTGTGAAAATTTGGAAATATCGCCGAAAAACGGTTTATTTACAATAAAAATTTGGATAAAAAGTTAATTTTCAGGCGAACTGTACCACCCAGAGAATCGGGAACGGTACCTACGGACAGATGACGTCCCAGTGGACACGTTCCAAACACTAGATGCACAGGTTTGTAAAGATGGATGACCAAAAACGAGGAGGTAAGTCTGAATGGGTAGGCACTGAACGGGTCAGTCACTCCCTCGGGATCCTCTCGGAGTATAGGTGTTTAAATGGTGCGGCGGTGAAGATGCCGTCTCCCTTGAACCTCCCAAGGTGCAAGAACCCCCCTGTACCTACGTGAAATTATAGAAATAAATGTTTTTGTAAAATGTAATAAAAATTTTCAGGAATCGGCCTGGACATGCACGATACAGATGACGATGTGCCCGTGTGGGTAGTTGGAGGACAGGTATTGTCCTCGCGCACCTGATGGTATGCGATTCGTACTATGAGTCAGTAGTAAAAAATTTAATGAAATACGATAAACTGATGGAAACCGACGAAAATCCCTATTCCGCAGACGAAATACGGTCCTACGATGCACAGGATCCACCTGATGTACTCGTGTATGGTATCAGACGACGCGGAACGTCGTCGCACACAACTTGGTATAGCTAACGTATCAGGGAGCAGTACAAAAGTTACGATTGTCAAGCAATATGCTGTGCTAAATTGTCCAAAATTTGCACAAAAAGCGGTGAAGTCAATGAATTTTCGTGGAAATTTTCCAATTTTCCGGTCGCGCCGTGTAGCCGGCAGCGGTGCGAATTCAAAAATATATAGCACTAGTGTATTTATTCCGTAAATTTGGTTCAAAAAATTAATATAAAGTTTCCATCAGTACAATTGTTTTAATTACTGTGCCCTAAGGTAAACTCTGGCCACGCCCACTCGATTTGAAACGCTAATTACTCAAAAAGTATAGGTCCCAGAGAGTAGCACGTGGTACCGGCGGACTCGTCTCGACGAGCTCCTCAAGGACAAATAGTTAAATCTCTGAAAAATCCTGAAACTACGATTATAGAATTTGCCTGAAAAACCAAAAATTCTTAAAAATGCAATTAGCCAAAGAAGTACTGACTCCAGCGAGTCGCGAGAGGTACCTACGAAAAGGTCTCGTCAGCAGCCACACGGTGGTGCAATCGGTTAGGTAGGCGTTCCTGTGAAAATTTGGAAATATCGCCGAAAAACGGTTTGTTTACAGTAAAAATTTGAATAAAAAGTTAATTTTCAGGCGAACTGTACCACCCAGAGAATCGGGAACGGTACCTACGGACAGATGACGTCCCAGTGGACACGTTCCAAACACTAGATGCACAGGTTTGTAAAGATGGATGACCAAAAACGAGGAGGTAAGTCTGAATGGGTAGGCACTGAACGGGTCAGTCACTCCCTCGGGATCCTCTCGGAGTATAGGTGTTTAAATGGTGCGGCGGTGAAGATGCCGTCTCCCTTGAACCTCCCAAGGTGCAAGAACCCCCCTGTACCTACGTGAAATTACAGAAGTAAATGTTTATGTAAAATGTTATAAAAATATTCAGGAATCGACCTGGATATGCACGATACAGATGACGATGTGCCCGTGTGGGTAGTCGGAGGACAGGTATTGTCCTCGCGCACCTGATGGTATGCGATTCGTACTATGAGTCAGTAGTAAAAAATTTAATAAAATACGATAAACTGATGGAAACCGACGAATATCCCTATTCCGCAGACGAAATACGGTCCTACGATGCACAGGATCCACCTGATGTACTCGTGTATGGTATCAGACGACGCGGAACGTCGTCGCACACAACTTGGTATAGCTAGCGTATCAGGGATCAGTGCAAAAATTTCGATTGTCAAGCAATATGCTGTGCTGAATTGTCCAAAATTTGCACAAAAAGCGGTGAAGTCAATGAATTTTCGTGGAAATTTTCCAATTTTCCGGTCGCGCCGTGTAGCCGGCAGCGGTGCGAATTCAAAAATATATAGCACTATAGTATTTATTCCGTAAATTTGGTTCAAACAATCAATATAAAGTTTCTATCAGAACAATTGTTATAAATTACTGTGCCCTAAGGTAAACTCTGGCCACGCCCACTCGATTTGAAACGCTAATTACTCAAAAAGTATAGGTCCCAGAGAGTAGCACGTGGTACCGGCGGACTCGTCTCGACGAGCTCCTCAAGGACAAATAGTTAAATCTCTGAAAAATCCTGAAACTACGATTATAGAATTTGCCTGAAAAACCAAAAATTCTTAAAAATGCAATTAGCCAAAAAAAGTACTGACTCCAGCGAGTCGCGAGAGGTACCTACGGAAAGGTCTCGTCAGCAGCCACACGGTGGTGCAATCGGTTAGGTAGGCGTTCCTGTGAAAATTTGGAAATATCGCCGAAAAACGGTTTATTTACAATAAAAATTTGGATAAAAAGTTAATTTTCAGGCGAACTGTACCACCCAGAGAATCGGGAACGGTACCTACGGACAGATGACGTCCCAGTGGACACGTTCCAAACACTAGATGCACAGGTTTGTAAAGATGGATGACCAAAAACGAGGAGGTAAGTCTGAATGGGTAGGCACTGAACGGGTCAGTCACTCCCTCGGGATCCTCTCGGAGTATAGGTGTTTAAATGGTGCGGCGGTGAAGATGCCGTCTCCCTTGAACCTCCCAAGGTGCAAGAACCCCCCTGTACCTACGTGAAATTACAGAAGTAAATGTTTATGTAAAATGTTATAAAAATATTCAGGAATCGACCTGGATATGCACGATACAGATGACGATGTGCCCGTGTGGGTAGTCGGAGGACAGGTATTGTCCTCGCGCACCTGATGGTATGCGATTCGTACTATGAGTCAGTAGTAAAAAATTTAATAAAATACGATAAACTGATGGAAACCGACGAATATCCCTATTCCGCAGACGAAATACGGTCCTACGATGCACAGGATCCACCTGATGTACTCGTGTATGGTATCAGACGACGCGGAACGTCGTCGCACACAACTTGGTATAGCTAGCGTATCAGGGATCAGTGCAAAAATTTCGATTGTCAAGCAATATGCTGTGCTGAATTGTCCAAAATTTGCACAAAAAGCGGTGAAGTCAATGAATTTTCGTGGAAATTTTCCAATTTTCCGGTCGCGCCGTGTAGCCGGCAGCGGTGCGAATTCAAAAATATATAGCACTATAGTATTTATTCCGTAAATTTGGTTCAAACAATCAATATAAAGTTTCTATCAGAACGGTTAGGTTAGGTTAGGTTAGGTTAGGTTAGGTTAGGTTAGGTTAGGTTAGGTTAGGTTAGGTTAGGTTAGGTTAGGTTAGGTTAGGTTAGGTTAGGTTAGGTTAGGTTAGGTTAGGTTTTTTTTTTTTTTTTTTTTTTTTTTTTTTTAATTAGGCCTCGCTAGAATGTCACATTCTAGTGAGACTCTTCAGGAATCCCCCCGCTAGATTAAACATGCAGGGACCTTGCTACAGTTTTTAATTAATCAAGTTTTTTAGTTAAATAAGAAGAATGAAGCGAATAGAATATTATATGTATAATTTAATATTATAATAAATAAATAATAGATATAATATACTAGTTTTAATTATTTAAGTACATAGTTATTGTTTATTTTGTTTATTTGTATATATTTTTTATTATTGATGTATAAATGATAATATATAGATTTAACGAAGAAATAAGAGTAGTTCACAGATGCAGCTTGGTCTAATTTTCCTAAGGAAAATTTTTCTCAAGTGTGTTTTTTATATTATTAATAAAATTAGAATTACATAGTTTATATTAGAATTGTAGGGAGAGTGATTGTGGGAGATATATTTTACTTATTGGAAAAGAAGTCAGAAAAGAGGATACATATAATTAGGTGTTTTATAAGATGAGAGTTTTAATCAATTTGCGATTATTTGATTAGTGCTTTTAAAAGTTTTTCATACGTTTATCGGGATTTTGATAATATGTCATATTTACGAAAAATAAATAAAGTATATTAGTTTATTTAAGATTAATCCGAAAATGGTTTTAGTTTGTTAAGTTGAAAAATAAATAAAGGTTTATAGATTTATTTTAGATTAATCCGAAAATGGTTTTAGTTTGTTGATTTGGAATACTAAGATATTAATTTTGAATATTACATTTATTTGTGTAAGTTTGTGTTTTGTGTATTTTATTTGTATTTGGTTTATTAAGCAATTTTATCTTATATAAAATGCAGAATGCCCGATGTGTTGAAATATAATTTTGATGTTGCATGTAATGTGTTTTATAATGAGATGTGTGTCCTGATACTGGTGTGTAATATAGTTGTACAGTGTTTATTTTTTGTATTGTTTGTGTGAATTTGTTTGCCTAGCAAGCTTTTTGTGGAGGGTGGAGCACTGTACCTTATTTAGTTAGTTCCCTTAGTTGGTTGATTTTGTTCACTGATATTATGTAATGCTAATTGCAATTATTAACATTAACATAGTTTGTGTTTCCTTACAAGATGTTATATACTATGACTTACTACGTACTCCTTCTGTCGGACACAGTGTCCAGAGTACCACTAGCGATATGCTACCGACGCCCTGGCCACTGCGTCCCACTTTTTTCGAACTGGGCAGTCATCAAAGAAGGCATGATGGTACTCCTTCTTTCCGGTGGCCCGATAGCAATTTATGCAACAGGGACGGTAGCCTTCTCTCGGGCATTCTTCGCCCTTGGTGTGAGGATGCACTCCGCAGTTTGAGCAGAGGTCTGGCGGGTCCTCACTGGTGCAGTAGCGTTTCCCGTGGCCATAGCCCAGACACCGAGTGCATTGGACGAGGGGCGACTGGTCCTCTACTACGACTCGCTGGAGATCTATGTAGAGCCGCCTCGCCTCAACCGCCCTCGCCCACGCCGCCGGCGCCACGCTGATGACCACATGGTGGCAGTCTGGGTCTCGTGCTCTCCGTTTGTATCGTACGGTTATGCGACTGTCGTCGTCTTCGGGGTGCCCGAACACCCCCGCATTCTGACTCCAGAGGGCGCGCAGAAGTTCCGCGTCACTATGCTCCTTAAGCACGCCCTTCAGAATCAGAAGGGGGTCCTTGTTTCGGATATCCTCAACGACGAATCGTCCCTCCTGTTCCAGCCTCTTTTTAATTTTGCTTCTGTCCTCGATGGTACTGCACCCCATTATTATTTTCCGATCTTTGGCCTTCTTAATCTTTTCTACTTTTACCCATCCCCCTGTTTTTGCGTCGATTGCCTCCCTTATGTTGCCCATTAGATCGTCGGCGGTTTCTTTTTCATCTGTCGAGGAGACAACCACGGAGTAGAGCGTTTTCGGCTCAGGTTTGCCGTTTTGGACGCGGTCCCAGGTTTTCGCAGTGACCCGTTTCATTTCGTCAATGTCTATGCAGACATCGGTAAACTGATGGTTGGACTTCTCCAGATAGACGTTCTGTTCGTCCCACCTATTTTTGCTGTCTAGGTTAGGTTAGGTTAGGTTAGGTTAGGTTAGGTTAGGTTAGGTTAGGTTAGGTTAGGTTAGGTTAGGTTAGGTTAGGTTAGGTTAGGTTAGGTTAGGTTAGGTTAGGTTAGGTTAGGTTAGGTTAGGTTAGGTTAGGTTAGGTTAGGTTAGGTTAGGTTAGGTTAGGTTAGGTTAGGTTAGGTTAGGTTAGGTTAGGTTAGGTTAGGTTAGGTTAGGTTAGGTTAGGTTAGGTTAGGTTAGGTTAGGTTAGGTTAGGTTAGGTTAGGTTAGGTTAGGTTAGGTTAGGTTAGGTTAGGTTAGGTTAGGTTAGGTTAGGTTAGGTTAGGTTAGGTTAGGTTAGGTTAGGTTAGGTTAGGTTAGGTTAGGTTAGGTTAGGTTAGGTTAGGTTAGGTTAGGTTAGGTTAGGTTAGGTTAGGTTAGGTTAGGTTAGGTTAGGTTAGGTTAGGTTAGGTTAGGTTAGGTTAGGTTAGGTTAGGTTAGGTTAGGTTAGGTTAGGTTAGGTTAGGTTAGGTTAGGTTAGGTTAGGTTAGGTTAGGTTAGGTTAGGTTAGGTTAGGTTAGGTTAGGTTAGGTTAGGTTAGGTTAGGTTAGGTTAGGTTAGGTTAGGTTAGGTTAGGTTAGGTTAGGTTAGGTTAGGTTAGGTTAGGTTAGGTTAGGTTAGGTTAGGTTAGGTTAGGTTAGGTTAGGTTAGGTTAGGTTAGGTTAGGTTAGGTTAGGTTAGGTTAGGTTAGGTTAGGTTAGGTTAGGTTAGGTTAGGTTAGGTTAGGTTAGGTTAGGTTAGGTTAGGTTAGGTTAGGTTAGGTTAGGTTAGGTTAGGTTAGGTTAGGTTAGGTTAGGTTAGGTTAGGTTAGGTTAGGTTAGGTTAGGTTAGGTTAGGTTAGGTTAGGTTAGGTTAGGTTAGGTTAGGTTAGGTTAGGTTAGGTTAGGTTAGGTTAGGTTAGGTTAGGTTAGGTTAGGTTAGGTTAGGTTAGGTTAGGTTAGGTTAGGTTAGGTTAGGTTAGGTTAGGTTAGGTTAGGTTAGGTTAGGTTAGGTTAGGTTAGGTTAGGTTAGGTTAGGTTAGGTTAGGTTAGGTTAGGTTAGGTTAGGTTAGGTTAGGTTAGGTTAGGTTAGGTTAGGTTAGGTTAGGTTAGGTTAGGTTAGGTTAGGTTAGGTTAGGTTAGGTTAGGTTAGGTTAGGTTAGGTTAGGTTAGGTTAGGTTAGGTTAGGTTAGGTTAGGTTAGGTTAGGTTAGGTTAGGTTAGGTTAGGTTAGGTTAGGTTAGGTTAGGTTAGGTTAGGTTAGGTTAGGTTAGGTTAGGTTAGGTTAGGTTAGGTTAGGTTAGGTTAGGTTAGGTTAGGTTAGGTTAGGTTAGGTTAGGTTAGGTTAGGTTAGGTTAGGTTAGGTTAGGTTAGGTTAGGTTAGGTTAGGTTAGGTTAGGTTAGGTTAGGTTAGGTTAGGTTAGGTTAGGTTAGGTTAGGTTAGGTTAGGTTAGGTTAGGTTAGGTTAGGTTAGGTTAGGTTAGGTTAGGTTAGGTTAGGTTAGGTTAGGTTAGGTTAGGTTAGGTTAGGTTAGGTTAGGTTAGGTTAGGTTAGGTTAGGTTAGGTTAGGTTAGGTTAGGTTAGGTTAGGTTAGGTTAGGTTAGGTTAGGTTAGGTTAGGTTAGGTTAGGTTAGGTTAGGTTAGGTTAGGTTAGGTTAGGTTAGGTTAGGTTAGGTTAGGTTAGGTTAGGTTAGGTTAGGTTAGGTTAGGTTAGGTTAGGTTAGGTTAGGTTAGGTTAGGTTAGGTTAGGTTAGGTTAGGTTAGGTTAGGTTAGGTTAGGTTAGGTTAGGTTAGGTTAGGTTAGGTTAGGTTAGGTTAGGTTAGGTTAGGTTAGGTTAGGTTAGGTTAGGTTAGGTTAGGTTAGGTTAGGTTAGGTTAGGTTAGGTTAGGTTAGGTTAGGTTAGGTTAGGTTAGGTTAGGTTAGGTTAGGTTAGGTTAGGTTAGGTTAGGTTAGGTTAGGTTAGGTTAGGTTAGGTTAGGTTAGGTTAGGTTAGGTTAGGTTAGGTTAGGTTAGGTTAGGTTAGGTTAGGTTAGGTTAGGTTAGGTTAGGTTAGGTTAGGTTAGGTTAGGTTAGGTTAGGTTAGGTTAGGTTAGGTTAGGTTAGGTTAGGTTAGGTTAGGTTAGGTTAGGTTAGGTTAGGTTAGGTTAGGTTAGGTTAGGTTAGGTTAGGTTAGGTTAGGTTAGGTTAGGTTAGGTTAGGTTAGGTTAGGTTAGGTTAGGTTAGGTTAGGTTAGGTTAGGTTAGGTTAGGTTAGGTTAGGTTAGGTTAGGTTAGGTTAGGTTAGGTTAGGTTAGGTTAGGTTAGGTTAGGTTAGGTTAGGTTAGGTTAGGTTAGGTTAGGTTAGGTTAGGTTAGGTTAGGTTAGGTTAGGTTAGGTTAGGTTAGGTTAGGTTAGGTTAGGTTAGGTTAGGTTAGGTTAGGTTAGGTTAGGTTAGGTTAGGTTAGGTTAGGTTAGGTTAGGTTAGGTTAGGTTAGGTTAGGTTAGGTTAGGTTAGGTTAGGTTAGGTTAGGTTAGGTTAGGTTAGGTTAGGTTAGGTTAGGTTAGGTTAGGTTAGGTTAGGTTAGGTTAGGTTAGGTTAGGTTAGGTTAGGTTAGGTTAGGTTAGGTTAGGTTAGGTTAGGTTAGGTTAGGTTAGGTTAGGTTAGGTTAGGTTAGGTTAGGTTAGGTTAGGTTAGGTTAGGTTAGGTTAGGTTAGGTTTTTTTTTTTTTTTTTTTTTTTTTTTTTTTTTTTTTTTTTTTTTTTTTTTTTTTTTTTTTTTTTTTTTTTTTTTTTTTTTTTTTTTTTTTGTACCTACACCCCTGCTTTCAATGCAGGGTCCATTTTTAACAGTTTATAATAAAAGTCTTCCTAATTACATTCCTATGCTTTCCTCGTTCATTCCAGTTCTCTTTGTCATTCAATTTCTCGCTTTTATTCCTCTCGCACTTTCATACAATCTTTCATGCTCTGGTAGGAGTGGGGGCATCTGGGACTCGTGTACCTAGTCTAATCTATTTACATCTTTATTGGTTTTATTGTCTTTCACTTTACATATACTTATTTTTATACATACACTTATTATAACTACATATACTTATTATAACTAGGAACAATTCTTTTAAAATTCTAAACTTAGTCTGACACATGTTCTATTATGCTAATTACATAGGTAGTACTTAATTTACAAATTTTTAACAATATGTTTTGAGCTACATTTTTATTGTGCTTCTGGTTTCCTATACCAGACATAATTATAATACACTATAACACGCTAGTATAGGTTACTACACCCTGTTTCTCTCATTGGCTATCTGGACAATTTGTTTTGCATACTTGACTGTGCGCTCAGTGTGTTCCGTGATAAGTGTTTGTAGGCCATGTGTGTCAACCTTTATGCCCGTGGCAATCTCCAAGTCCAGCCTCTCCCTGGCGTGGATTGGGCAGTTCATCAGGAGGTGAGCCACCGACTCCGGGACCCCTGGCTCACAGGCACACGATGGGTCTGCCTTGCACTTGAATCGGGCCAAGTACGCGGAGAACCCACCGTGTCCCGTGAGGAACTGGGTTGTGTGGCCTTCGATGGTAATCCTCCTGACGATTTGATACGCCTCTATCGCGTTGGGGAAAAATAACTTGGTACTGGAGGCCGTTTTGCCTTCCTGATAGCGCCTGTTCCATTCGTCAAGGGAGCCATGACGTATGACTCTCTTGACGAATGAAACAGGACATTGGTCATAGTCCGGTTTCTTCTTGAGTTTTAGGGCAGCCTCCCTCGCGAGGCAATCCGCCCTCTCATTACCCTCGAGGCCGACATGGGCCTTGATCCAGTATAGTAGGACACTCTTGCCTCGCTGTTTACAGCGGCCAAGAGCGCCCCTGGTCTCCACTGATAAAGGGTGATAAGAGTGCGGACTGACCACGCTAAGGAGTGCCGCCCTGCTGTCACTGAAGATACCGAACGCGGTAGCACCGCGGTGTCGCTCTACCTCGCACACCGCTTCACGCAGCGCCAGAAGCTCCGCTTGGTAGACGGTGCAATGTTTGGCGAGAGCAAGCTTGCGGGCCTTTGTCTCGGACTGGCTATTCCATATGGAGATAGCAGCCCCGACGCGACCCTCAATCTTGCTCCCGTCAGTGAAAATTCTTACGTCATGGTGTTGGATGGTGTTAAGTTGTTCCTCGTCTACCACGCTGTCGAACTCCAGACGCGTGCGCTCCGCGGGATGCGGGGCTGCCAGGATGGGTGCCAGCCGTTCGATCTCCCTGTCCCCCAGCCACCGCTGGTGCACTCCCCTCTTGGCCTCATATAATGAGGCCACCTCCCGAACTCGGAGGTCCAGAGGGAGTACCCCAGCCAGCAGCAGTGCCGAGTTCAGGGAGACCGTCCGGTAGGCTTTAGTTAGTTTTTGGGCGAACACACGTTGTACCGCGTTCAGTTGCTTCTTGACGCACTCCTTTTCCACGGCGTCAGCCCATACGCTGGCCCCATATAAGATGACGGGCTCGATCACCGCCGTATAAATGGTTCGGATCACTTCCGGGTTGAGCCCCCAGCTGATCCGCGCTGTTCGTGCCAGTTTTTTGTAGATTCCTACAGCTTTTGCGCAAACTTTTTTAACGTGGCTGTTGAAGTTTATGTTTTTGTCTATTGTGAGACCTAATATTTTGATCTCATCAGCCAGGCCAATGTCCACCCCGCCCATGGTCAAGCGTGGGTTGTCATATTTGAGACGTTTTGTTATTACCATCGCGCTCGTCTTATGTGGTGCAAATTTTAATTTGTTTTTGACACCCCACGCCCGAACACGTTCGAGGGAGGCATTGGCCTGCCTTTCGATTTCCTGCGCGGAATCTCCATCGAAGATGAGAACCACGTCATCTGCGAAGGCTTGGACGTATTCCCCACTCCCCTCTAACATTTTCAGTAAAGGGTCTATAAGCAGGTTCCACAGCAAGGGTCCGGTGATTGAACCCTGGACGCAGCCCTTCTGGGTGCCTCTTCTGCATTCCGCGCCTGCGTATCTTACACGAACTGTCCTTTCGCTCAGGTAGCTACTGACTACTCGCCTCAAGTTAATGGGACACTTTTCCTCAGCCAGTCGTACTACTATAGCTGGCCACCATGCGCTATCGAAGGCGCCCTCTATATCCAAAGACACTAGCGTGACAATTCTCTTGTTATCAAGTTTGCCACGCACGTGTCGAAGTAGGTTATACAGGGCGTCCTCGGTGCTCCTCCGGGGCATGAAGCCGTACTGGCAAGTACTAATCCTTGGCAATAAGTGAAACTTGAGCCGAGCAGCCAACATTTTTTCGTACAACTTCCCGAGTACAGGTAAGAGTCCAATCGGCCTGTATGACTTGGGGGAGCTGTACTCATCCTTACCTGGTTTCCTGAGGGCAACTACTGTTGCCTCCTTCCATGGTTTTGGGAAGTATTCCAGGGCCAGGCACTTGTTCAGCAGCTCAAGGAACAGTATCGGGGCGCAGTTCACTGCGTGGGTGCAGATGTCGGCTGTGAAGCCGTCGGCTCCCGGTGCTTTTTTCGGGTTGAAGGAGCCTAGCGCATCCTTTAGCTCATCGACGGTGAATGGCGGGTCGTAAACATCATGTTCACTCGCGTCATTGACCGTCTTGGCCAATGCGCGAGCTCCCTCATGATCCGCATCGTCCTCCTCGACTCGGTCCTCCGGATAGAAGACCGAGGCGAGCAGACCGGCGGATCCACTGGCGTCCAATTGTACCCCGTTGTGTTTGAGAGGAAGATCCTCCTCCCTTACCGTGGTCCTCCCTATGACCCTATAAATTCCCTCCCACACCCCCTCTCTGTCCTGTTTGGTACAGAAATCTACCCAGCTCGCAGTCTGTGCTAATTTAACCTCCGACTCAAACCTATCTTTGCGCTCAAGGTACTGGTCCACGACATATTGCCTGCGGATGGGTGCGGCGTTCCTGATTCGGCGCCTGTAGGTGACGACCTCCCTCCTCATTTGGCTGAGCTTCTCCGACCACCACGGCATAGTTAACGTCTCTTTATTTTTTAATTTTGGGATAGCTGCCAGACATGATTTGGATAGACATTTGTTATACTTATTTAATTTTTCTTCAATTTCCTCAGTGGTGTCTATGTTTTTGATCGTTTCAACAACCAGGCTATCCCCCACCAAGGCGCTGGACATTTTCTCATGAAAAATTGTCCAATTCGCTTTCTTGGTGTTGTACAGCCTGGTTGTTCTATTGATGCTAGACCCTTTTGATATTTCTAATTTAAGCTTGACCTCTATGCCGATGTGATCGGAGCTGCTCACCACACCTTCGTCGCACCTCCAGCCGTCGATCAGTCCCAACAGGTCTCCCGAACATGCAGTTAGATCGACGTAGCTACAGTACCTCTTGCCCCCCCTGATGGTGTCGAAGGTGGGCCCCCCTCCATCGTTGAGGATGTGTAACCTCATCTCCATGAGGGTCCCCAGTAGGT
This sequence comes from Eilema griseolum, assembly GCA_963662185.1. NCBI lineage: Eukaryota > Metazoa > Arthropoda > Insecta > Lepidoptera > Erebidae > Eilema > Eilema griseolum. Next base: position 43,666 of record OY759258.1, on the reverse strand, counting down.
CTTCACCCCTTTCATCCTCAACGGGACTCCCCCACCAAGCGCTTTTCGCATTGGCATCGCCTCCGATTAAGAGCCGTCCTGAGCCCAGCCTGGAGCTCACTATACTGAGATGATCCAGGTACGGGCCAATGGGTTTATCGGGTTCGAAATATAGTGATACCAGGGTCATCTCCCAGGCTTTGGTACGGATCCTCACCACAGCGATATTGTCGGTGGTGAGTTGTGGACATTGTACGACGTCCAAGTCCGGGTCAAATACGGCGATGGCCGCTTTTACAGTGCCCGTTGCTGGCCCAGTATTCTGGAAGATGCGTACTCCCCGGTATCTTTTCATCCCGCCCCTTATAGGGTCCCGGTAAGGCTCCTGGATGAGTGCAACTGACGCTCTCCTCCTGATGGCTTCCAGAATGAATTCGTCAGTTGCAAGCGCCTTCTTTTGGAGGTTTGCCTGCAGCACCACGTAATGGTGGTCATTTCCGGGGGCGCCCTTAGCAATACTGCGTGGCGGACCGCGCTATGTCGTCCCACTTTTGCCGGACCGGACAATGCCGGTCGAATGCATTGTGCGCCGTGTCGTCGCTTTTCGCGTGCCAGCAGTTGCAGCACCTAGGCTCAGCTCCTGTCCTATACGTAGGGCAGTCTACCTTCAGGTGCTGTTCACCGCAGTGGCTACATCTGGGCTCTTTCGTTTTGCAGAAGCGACGACTATGCCCATAGCCCAGACACAAGGAACACTGCACCAATGGCGATTGATCTGCCACCCTGATCGGCTGGATATCAATGTGCACCGTTCCTTGCTCTAAGGCTTTACACCAAATCGTGGGAGACACCTGTAGTACCACGTGGACTGTGAGCGGGTTTCTCGCGTTTCTGCGGAACTTTATTGAGACCCTGTCTTGGGATGAGTCCAAGTCTCTAAAGATGTTTTTGTTTCTGGCCCTAAGAGCCCCTAAGAGTTCTTCGTCCTTGTAGGACTTCAGGACACTGTAGAGAATTAGCAGGGGGTCCTTATTGTGGACTGTCTCCACACTAAGGGTCCCCTGCCTCCCCTCCAGCGCCCCTTTTGCTCTTTCCCGCTGTTCCGCAGTTTTATAGCCCAAAACGATCTTACGGTCCCTAGCTTTCCTAACCCGCTCCACAGTGATCCACTCGTCGTCTTCCCGCGCGACCCGCCTCAGGTCATTGAGTAATTCCTCCCCTGTCTTATTCTCATCTTTGGAGGTCACCACCAGCGAATGTATTGCCGGCCGCAGCGGGAGGCGACCCACGGCGGTGTTCGACGCCACACTCGCGTAGGATGGTGGCTCCTTGCCCTCCTTTAAAGCTTCAAGGCTACCCTTAATCTCGGCGAGGGCAATGCTATTTTGCTGTAGCATCCTGTTGTTTTCCTCGATTCTCCTCAACATGGGATCCTCCACGTTATTGGGTTCGGGGACCCCGGCAGTGGTCGTAACTGCCTTTATGACGCTGGCCTGTCCGGATGCTTTTTCTAGGAGTTTTCGTCTATTGCCTTCTCCTAGGATAATAATTTTTCGAAGGTTTTTCTCCTGAGCTTCTATTTTGAGCCTTATTTCCTTTTTGATATTTTTAGATTCCCTACAGCCCTGTCTGATGAGATCCAGACAGGAGAGCGCCGTTGTGTGCCGATCTTCCGGCGTTAGGGCCTCTATTGTCGCCATTTGGAGGACGGCCTCTTCCGGCTGTTCAGTAACCGGTGCACCCATCTCCGCCAGTGGTCTGCGGTTTACAGTAGGGCTAGTGTTGAGGGTTTTGGGCTTTGTCACCGTTTTTGTTGACATTAAGGGTGGCCTCTGACTGAGAGGTGTGGTGTTTAAGGAGTTCCTCTCTATCTCCCCTATACTAACCCTCACCGATTTGGCGGCACTAGATCTTGGCGACGATGATGGCCGAGACGTGGAGGCCGAGGTGCCAGGGAAGGAACTGACCCGTTTGGTTACTGGAGATTTTTCAATTACCATTTTCGTAGGTACAAAATCCACGCAACACTATCGAGTGGAAATTCTAAATAAATGGAAACACAAACACAAAGTAAAATAAAATAAAATAGAAATAATATAATCTAAGTCTAGGATTTTGTCACAAAGGTGGTCAAAATCGTCCTAACCTAATTACTGACTACTGTGTTTTTGAGCAAGTTCTGACCCCTGCGTGAATCAATATTGTAAGTGTGTCAGGTGAGTATGTGTAGGAGTAGAGTAGTTTTGTAGTGTGTGTGTGTATGTATGTGTGTGTATATCCGTGAGTTGTGAGTGAATATGTGTATTGTGTGTACTGAGACAGTCTATCAGGCAACAGTCAAGTTTAGTTTGAACAGGGGCTGCCGTTGGTTTGAGCGTCGGTCTAAAACTATATGCAAGTAGCCCAGCTACTCCGTCAACATATACTTGGCCAACTGGCCCAGTCAAAGATATTAACTTTGGTCACTTACAAAAGAGAAATTATAATATAAAGAGTTAACTCTATATAGAGTTCGGTACGTATGTACGTCTTATATATATACAATATTGTTACTTCCAGCGAAAGTATAATCAACTAATCTTAATCTAACTTATAAACAAATTTTATCACTAACCTAACCTAAGTCGCCCTCTAGTAGGATCCCGGCCCAGGAGACGAAGGCCCTGTAGAAGTTTCAGCAATTTTGCGCCGCTAGAGTCGGCTCTACAGTTAAACTCCACCCGAGCTCTATGTAGAGTCCCCCTATCAGAACGAGCCGATAGAGCTCCCCGAGCCCTCCAAAACGATACCAAACTCGAAGGTCCTAGGCCCACGGGTCCGGAGACAATCGGCCTTCAAAGTTTTGGTACCAACCTGGTACCAAAACTTGGAACCGGGTTCGCTCGAGAACCAGTGGTCCAAACTCGTCGAGAGTGGGCTCCCCTGAAAGGTCTCGACGAGATCTACCCTACAACGTACCTTTCGGTCAAATAGGGTGACCCCCAAAATTTGACCCCCCAATTTGGTGGGGTCAAACCCCCTCCCCACTAATTCGAAGCGGAGCGAAAAACTGGGTCGCCCAGCGGAAACCGCACCCCGCTGCGACCACCCGTTGCCGAGATACACGGGTTTGTAATTTTCCAATATGGCGGATTTGTCCGACTTTGAATCCGTATATCTCGGGTCCCAGGCGTCCCAGCGAGCCGCGAAAAGTTTCAAACTGACCGGCCCGGCTATCCCTACCACCTCGTACTGCAAAAATGGTCAAAAATTTTTGACAAAAATTTTTTGCAAATTTTGCCCAGTTTCCCCAAAAAAGTATAGGGTGGGAGAGTCGGTGTTCCCCTGATGCCCCCAGTCGAAATCCGGAGCTTCTACGACCTCCCACGGCGGAGCTATGGCCGTCCAAAGAAAACCAAGATGGCCGCCGCGCGGCCAAGGTCAAAGATTGACCGGCTGCAACTCCGGAACGGTTTGTCCTAGAGCTCCCAAAATCGATATCTGGGGGGTGCACGATGTGCTCTACCTCCTGGGGGGGCTTTCAGCCCTAAACAGGGAGATGCGTCTAATCCGCCAAAAACGTGACCGATCTTGTAAAATGAATACTACTGAGTACAGGATCGAAAACCCGAGTTTCGTAGGTCTATCCAGTCCGGAAATATTTTAATTCAAAGAATTGGTACCAATGGTACCAAAAAGTTGGTTTTTACGAAAATCGTTACTTCTGACGCTAGACGGGCCTTGTTTGGGCTCAGACAAGTGCAGAACAGTTGTCCAAACTCAATCCCGGGGTTAGAAATAACGATTTCCTACCCGTTTTATTTTAATTTAGAAAAAACACTAAAAAATCGATATTTCCGCACTGGGTAACGTAAGAAATCCACAAAAAATTTTAAAAATAGCCTCTAACAAAGGCCTACAAGGTTGCATATACAGATTTAGAAATATTAAATTAAAAAATTAAAAATATTAAAAAATGTTAAAATTTTGAATTTTGAATTACTACGCCAAGAATAATTATCCAAAAAATCCAGAAAACTCCAGTCCTCTTCTTCCAATGAGCGCGCAAAAGATAGCAGTTGCAGAATTCCGCTAACTGCTCTGGTTTCGCCGCTATGGGTATATAAAGTTGGCAACTTCTAATTACTAAATATAATTTTCTGGTGGTATGAAAATTTTTCTGTTACCGGTTTCCTGCTGCCGTCGATGAGGTCCTCCTCACCACAAAAAATCAGGGTCCTCGGACTGCCGGTTCTGGTACCACGTGCCCACGTGGTTTTTGATTTTTGGTTTTCCCGGAAAAACCAGCGGTTTTCGGGAAAAACTGGCCGACGTGAGAGATGGGGCTCCACTGCCCGCAGCCGGGGACACCTTTTTCAGGAAGATCGGTTCACAATCCACTGAGTAATTTGCGATTTTCCGTAAAACCACGTGGCGGCGCGAACTTTGACTTCGGTTTTTCAGTTTTCACGATCACTGGGTGATCAAGCGCGATGAAGACGATACGCCAGCAGATGGGCGCCGGCGAGACGCAACTTTTAAGGTACAGTACGTCTCGATACGTCAAGAAAAACCCGTTTAAACTAATTTTTCAATGCGGAGAGAGGTTAAAAACGCTCCGTATCGCCAGAGAGGTGAAAGGGCGACGGTTAGGTTAGGTTAGGTTAGGTTAGGTTAGGTTAGGTTAGGTTAGGTTAGGTTAGGTTAGGTTAGGTTAGGTTAGGTTAGGTTAGGTTAGGTTAGGTTAGGTTAGGTTAGGTTAGGTTAGGTTAGGTTAGGTTAGGTTAGGTTAGGTTAGGTTAGGTTAGGTTAGGTTAGGTTAGGTTAGGTTAGGTTAGGTTAGGTTAGGTTAGGTTAGGTTAGGTTAGGTTAGGTTAGGTTAGGTTAGGTTAGGTTAGGTTAGGTTAGGTTAGGTTAGGTTAGGTTAGGTTAGGTTAGGTTAGGTTAGGTTAGGTTAGGTTAGGTTAGGTTAGGTTAGGTTAGGTTAGGTTAGGTTAGGTTAGGTTAGGTTAGGTTAGGTTAGGTTAGGTTAGGTTAGGTTAGGTTAGGTTAGGTTAGGTTAGGTTAGGTTAGGTTAGGTTAGGTTAGGTTAGGTTAGGTTAGGTTAGGTTAGGTTAGGTTAGGTTAGGTTAGGTTAGGTTAGGTTAGGTTAGGTTAGGTTAGGTTAGGTTAGGTTAGGTTAGGTTAGGTTAGGTTAGGTTAGGTTAGGTTAGGTTAGGTTAGGTTAGGTTAGGTTAGGTTAGGTTAGGTTAGGTTAGGTTAGGTTAGGTTAGGTTAGGTTAGGTTAGGTTAGGTTAGGTTAGGTTAGGTTAGGTTAGGTTAGGTTAGGTTAGGTTAGGTTAGGTTAGGTTAGGTTAGGTTAGGTTAGGTTAGGTTAGGTTAGGTTAGGTTAGGTTAGGTTAGGTTAGGTTAGGTTAGGTTAGGTTAGGTTAGGTTAGGTTAGGTTAGGTTAGGTTAGGTTAGGTTAGGTTAGGTTAGGTTAGGTTAGGTTAGGTTAGGTTAGGTTAGGTTAGGTTAGGTTAGGTTAGGTTAGGTTAGGTTAGGTTAGGTTAGGTTAGGTTAGGTTAGGTTAGGTTAGGTTAGGTTAGGTTAGGTTAGGTTAGGTTAGGTTAGGTTAGGTTAGGTTAGGTTAGGTTAGGTTAGGTTAGGTTAGGTTAGGTTAGGTTAGGTTAGGTTAGGTTAGGTTAGGTTAGGTTAGGTTAGGTTAGGTTAGGTTAGGTTAGGTTAGGTTAGGTTAGGTTAGGTTAGGTTAGGTTAGGTTAGGTTAGGTTAGGTTAGGTTAGGTTAGGTTAGGTTAGGTTAGGTTAGGTTAGGTTAGGTTAGGTTAGGTTAGGTTAGGTTAGGTTAGGTTAGGTTAGGTTAGGTTAGGTTAGGTTAGGTTAGGTTAGGTTAGGTTAGGTTAGGTTAGGTTAGGTTAGGTTAGGTTAGGTTAGGTTAGGTTAGGTTAGGTTAGGTTAGGTTAGGTTAGGTTAGGTTAGGTTAGGTTAGGTTAGGTTAGGTTAGGTTAGGTTAGGTTAGGTTAGGTTAGGTTAGGTTAGGTTAGGTTAGGTTAGGTTAGGTTAGGTTAGGTTAGGTTAGGTTAGGTTAGGTTAGGTTAGGTTAGGTTAGGTTAGGTTAGGTTAGGTTAGGTTAGGTTAGGTTAGGTTAGGTTAGGTTAGGTTAGGTTAGGTTAGGTTAGGTTAGGTTAGGTTAGGTTAGGTTAGGTTAGGTTAGGTTAGGTTAGGTTAGGTTAGGTTAGGTTAGGTTAGGTTAGGTTAGGTTAGGTTAGGTTAGGTTAGGTTAGGTTAGGTTAGGTTAGGTTAGGTTAGGTTAGGTTAGGTTAGGTTAGGTTAGGTTAGGTTAGGTTAGGTTAGGTTAGGTTAGGTTAGGTTAGGTTAGGTTAGGTTAGGTTAGGTTAGGTTAGGTTAGGTTAGGTTAGGTTAGGTTAGGTTAGGTTAGGTTAGGTTAGGTTAGGTTAGGTTAGGTTAGGTTAGGTTAGGTTAGGTTAGGTTAGGTTAGGTTAGGTTAGGTTAGGTTAGGTTAGGTTAGGTTAGGTTAGGTTAGGTTAGGTTAGGTTAGGTTAGGTTAGGTTAGGTTAGGTTAGGTTAGGTTAGGTTAGGTTAGGTTAGGTTAGGTTAGGTTAGGTTAGGTTAGGTTAGGTTAGGTTAGGTTAGGTTAGGTTAGGTTAGGTTAGGTTAGGTTAGGTTAGGTTAGGTTAGGTTAGGTTAGGTTAGGTTAGGTTAGGTTAGGTTAGGTTAGGTTAGGTTAGGTTAGGTTAGGTTAGGTTAGGTTAGGTTAGGTTAGGTTAGGTTAGGTTAGGTTAGGTTAGGTTAGGTTAGGTTAGGTTAGGTTAGGTTAGGTTAGGTTAGGTTAGGTTAGGTTAGGTTAGGTTAGGTTAGGTTAGGTTAGGTTAGGTTAGGTTAGGTTAGGTTAGGTTAGGTTAGGTTAGGTTAGGTTAGGTTAGGTTAGGTTAGGTTAGGTTAGGTTAGGTTAGGTTAGGTTAGGTTAGGTTAGGTTAGGTTAGGTTAGGTTAGGTTAGGTTAGGTTAGGTTAGGTTAGGTTAGGTTAGGTTAGGTTAGGTTAGGTTAGGTTAGGTTAGGTTAGGTTAGGTTAGGTTAGGTTAGGTTAGGTTAGGTTAGGTTAGGTTAGGTTAGGTTAGGTTAGGTTAGGTTAGGTTAGGTTAGGTTAGGTTAGGTTAGGTTAGGTTAGGTTAGGTTAGGTTAGGTTAGGTTAGGTTAGGTTAGGTTAGGTTAGGTTAGGTTAGGTTAGGTTAGGTTAGGTTAGGTTAGGTTAGGTTAGGTTAGGTTAGGTTAGGTTAGGTTAGGTTAGGTTAGGTTAGGTTAGGTTAGGTTAGGTTAGGTTAGGTTAGGTTAGGTTAGGTTAGGTTAGGTTAGGTTAGGTTAGGTTAGGTTAGGTTAGGTTAGGTTAGGTTAGGTTAGGTTAGGTTAGGTTAGGTTAGGTTAGGTTAGGTTAGGTTAGGTTAGGTTAGGTTAGGTTAGGTTAGGTTAGGTTAGGTTAGGTTAGGTTAGGTTAGGTTAGGTTAGGTTAGGTTAGGTTAGGTTAGGTTAGGTTAGGTTAGGTTAGGTTAGGTTAGGTTAGGTTAGGTTAGGTTAGGTTAGGTTAGGTTAGGTTAGGTTAGGTTAGGTTAGGTTAGGTTAGGTTAGGTTAGGTTAGGTTAGGTTAGGTTAGGTTAGGTTAGGTTAGGTTAGGTTAGGTTAGGTTAGGTTAGGTTAGGTTAGGTTAGGTTAGGTTAGGTTAGGTTAGGTTAGGTTAGGTTAGGTTAGGTTAGGTTAGGTTAGGTTAGGTTAGGTTAGGTTAGGTTAGGTTAGGTTAGGTTAGGTTAGGTTAGGTTAGGTTAGGTTAGGTTAGGTTAGGTTAGGTTAGGTTAGGTTAGGTTAGGTTAGGTTAGGTTAGGTTAGGTTAGGTTAGGTTAGGTTAGGTTAGGTTAGGTTAGGTTAGGTTAGGTTAGGTTAGGTTAGGTTAGGTTAGGTTAGGTTAGGTTAGGTTAGGTTAGGTTAGGTTAGGTTAGGTTAGGTTAGGTTAGGTTAGGTTAGGTTAGGTTAGGTTAGGTTAGGTTAGGTTAGGTTAGGTTAGGTTAGGTTAGGTTAGGTTAGGTTAGGTTAGGTTAGGTTAGGTTAGGTTAGGTTAGGTTAGGTTAGGTTAGGTTAGGTTAGGTTAGGTTAGGTTAGGTTAGGTTAGGTTAGGTTAGGTTAGGTTAGGTTAGGTTAGGTTAGGTTAGGTTAGGTTAGGTTAGGTTAGGTTAGGTTAGGTTAGGTTAGGTTAGGTTAGGTTAGGTTAGGTTAGGTTAGGTTAGGTTAGGTTAGGTTAGGTTAGGTTAGGTTAGGTTAGGTTAGGTTAGGTTAGGTTAGGTTAGGTTAGGTTAGGTTAGGTTAGGTTAGGTTAGGTTAGGTTAGGTTAGGTTAGGTTAGGTTAGGTTAGGTTAGGTTAGGTTAGGTTAGGTTAGGTTAGGTTAGGTTAGGTTAGGTTAGGTTAGGTTAGGTTAGGTTAGGTTAGGTTAGGTTAGGTTAGGTTAGGTTAGGTTAGGTTAGGTTAGGTTAGGTTAGGTTAGGTTAGGTTAGGTTAGGTTAGGTTAGGTTAGGTTAGGTTAGGTTAGGTTAGGTTAGGTTAGGTTAGGTTAGGTTAGGTTAGGTTAGGTTAGGTTAGGTTAGGTTAGGTTAGGTTAGGTTAGGTTAGGTTAGGTTAGGTTAGGTTAGGTTAGGTTAGGTTAG
>OY759258.1:22500-30000 GCA_963662185.1 Eilema griseolum | reverse complement strand
TACAGCAGGCGACGTGCTGATCACAACGTGGTGGAACTGTGAGTGGCGCGATCGCTTTTTGAATTTGACAGTCACGCGGTCGTCGCCCTCGGCGAGACCCTCGAACAGGGCCCCGTTCTGATTCCGAAGGGCGCGAAGGATCTCATGATCATCATGAATCTTTAATACGTCCCTCAAAATCAGAAGAGGGTCCCTGTTCTTTATCTCCTCGACAACGAATCGACCTGCGACTCCCTCGAGCCTTTCCTTTACCTTTCTTCTGTCCTCCTCACTTCGGCATCCCATAATTACTTTTCTTTCCTTTGCCTTTCTCACTCTCTCCACCTTTACCCAGCCCTCCTTGGCGTCCATGGCCTCTCTGATATTTTGCAGGACTTCTTCCGCTGAATCGGTCTCGTTAGTAGAGGAGACGCTTACGGAGTGGAGCGTCTGCGGCGGGAGCGCTGCTTCCCTGTGATGGTTGGCGGCCGCTGCACTCGCGTAAGTTACCGTCTCTCTCTCTCTCTCCCTTTCCCTTTCGTCCTGTCTCTCCATTCGATCCCTTAGCTCGCACATCACTTTTCCATTCTCCCTGATTAGCCTCTCATTTTCCTCTATCTTTTTTAATATCTCCGTGTCGTGTGCACACGGGGCGGAGACCGGGACGACGACGGGGGCCGGTAACCCCGCCGGCCCAGCGCACTGTCCCGCCTTACTCTTATTTTCATTTCTCATCTTTTCTGCCACGTATGCCCTAATGTTCTCCTGTATTCCTGTGACTGCGTCACCTATTGCCCGTTTAATATCCGATTTCAAGTTCCTGGATAGGGCCATTTGTTGTCTGATGGTGACGCAGCACACCATCGCCTTCCGAAGAGGACATTTTGGAGACTGTTCGTCGGGCGAGGGAGGACCGGTAGTGGACTGGATCCTTTCAATGCTCCTCCGGACGTTTCCGTACATGCTTGTCTCTATCTCGACTTCAGGTCCGTCCTCAACCGTGAAGGTTCTCTGCCTATCTGCAGGAGGAGCTCCCCTCTTTTCAAAAGGCGAACGGAAGGTGCTCATGACTCCTGGTGCGCGTTTACTTATTCAGAGTAAAGATTAATAATATCGTATAATGTCAATATTTTAGATTTGTCAATAATATAATTAAGATTAGAATACTAATCTATAGTTAAAATTGTATAAAATATAAGGGACAAAACACAAACACAAAATATCTCGTCATACAACTACTAGTGGACAAACGGTAAGCCGAGTGAACACGAAAAAGGTCAAAAACCAAATGAACTTCGTAAAGTAAAGACAAAATCAAATTATAAAACTACGGTCTAGTCAAGTTCCTAGTCAAAACAATAATTAGTCAACAATTTAATATTTGTAAATATACACGCGTTAATTAAGTCATAAAATTATAGTCAATAAATATATAATACGAACAAGTTCGTATGTCACTACAATGGTCAATGGCCTCACTCCAAACCGGTTTCAGCCGGTTTCAGGCGGCCCCGCGTAGGACTCCTCCCAACCGAGCCGACGTGCCTAAGGCAGTAAATTCGGGTGGGCGGGCGGGGCGCGCGATTCTTAAAAATGCAATTAGCCAAAAAAGTACTGACTCCAGCGAGTCGCGAGAGGTACCTACGGAAAGGTCTCGTCAGCAGCCACACGGTGGTGCAATCGGTTAGGTAGGCGTTCCTGTGAAAATTTGGAAATATCGCCGAAAAACGGTTTATTTACAATAAAAATTTGAATAAAAAGTTAATTTTCAGGCGAACTGTACCACCCAGAGAATCGGGAACGGTACCTACGGACAGATGACGTCCCAGTGGACACGTTCCAAACACTAGATGCACAGGTTTGTAAAGATGGATGACCAAAAACGAGGAGGTAAGTCTGAATGGGTAGGCACTGAACGGGTCAGTCACTCCCTCGGGATCCTCTCGGAGTATAGGTGTTTAAATGGTGCGGCGGTGAAGATGCCGTCTTCCTTGAACCTCCCTAGGTGCAAGAACCCCCCTGTACCTACGTGAAATTACAGAAGTAAATGTTTTTGTAGTATGTAATAAAAATTTTCAGGAATCGGCCTGGATATGCACGATACAGATGACGATGTGCCCGCGTGGGTAGTCGGAGGACAGGTATTGTCCTCGCGCACCTGATGGTATGCGATTCGTTCTATGAGTCAGTAGTAAAAAATTTAATAAAATACGATAAACTGATGGAAACCGACGAAAATCCCTATTCCGCAGACGAAATACGGTCCTACGATGCACAGGATCCACCTGATGTACTCGTGTATGGTATCAGACGACGCGGAACGTCGTCGCACACAACTTGGTATAGCTAGCGTATCAGGGATCAGTGCAAAAATTTCGATTGTCAAGCAATATGCTGTGCTGAATTGTCCAAAATTTGCACAAAAAGCGGTGAAGTAAATGAATTTTCGTGGAAATTTTCCAATTTTCCGGTCGCGCCGTGTAGCCGGCAGCGGTGCGAATTCAAAAATATATAGCACTATAGTATTTATTCCGTAAATTTGGTTCAAAAAATCAATATAAAGTTTCTATCAGAACAATTGTTATAAATTACTGTGCCCTAAGGTAAACTCTGGCCACGCCCACTCGATTTGAAACGCTAATTACTCAAAAAGTATAGGTCCCAGAGAGTAGAACGTGGTACCGGCGGACTCGTCTCGACGAGCTCCTCAAGGACAAATAGTTAAATCTCTGAAAAATCCTGAAACTACGATTATAGAATTTGCCTGAAAAACCAAAAATTCTTAAAAATGCAATTAGCCAAAAAAGTACTGACTCCAGCGAGTCGCGAGAGGTACCTACGGAAAGGTCTCGTCAGCAGCCACACGGTGGTGCAATCGGTTAGGTAGGCGTTCCTGTGAAAATTTGGAAATATCGCCGAAAACGGTTTATTTACAATAAAAATTTGAATAAAAAGTTAATTTTCAGGCGAACTGTACCACCCAGAGAATCGGGAACGGTACCTACGGACAGATGACGTCCCAGTGGACACGTTCCAAACACTAGATGCACAGGTTTGTAAAGATGGATGACCAAAAACGAGGAGGTAAGTCTGAATGGGTAGGCACTGAACGGGTCAGTCACTCCCTCGGGATCCTCTCGGAGTATAGGTGTTTAAATGGTGCGGCGGTGAAGATGCCGTCTTCCTTGAACCTCCCTAGGTGCAAGAACCCCCCTGTACCTACGTGAAATTACAGAAGTAAATGTTTTTGTAGTATGTAATAAAAATTTTCAGGAATCGGCCTCTGTACCTACGTGAAATTACAGAAGTAAATGTTTTTGTAGTATGTAATAAAAATTTTCAGGAATCGGCCTGGATATGCACGATACAGATGACGATGTGCCCGCGTGGGTAGTCGGAGGACAGGTATTGTCCTCGCGCACCTGATGGTATGCGATTCGTTCTATGAGTCAGTAGTAAAAAATTTAATAAAATACGATAAACTGATGGAAACCGACGAAAATCCCTATTCCGCAGACGAAATACGGTCCTACGATGCACAGGATCCACCTGATGTACTCGTGTATGGTATCAGACGACGCGGAACGTCGTCGCACACAACTTGGTATAGCTAGCGTATCAGGGATCAGTGCAAAAATTTCGATTGTCAAGCAATATGCTGTGCTGAATTGTCCAAAATTTGCACAAAAAGCGGTGAAGTAAATGAATTTTCGTGGAAATTTTCCAATTTTCCGGTCGCGCCGTGTAGCCGGCAGCGGTGCGAATTCAAAAATATATAGCACTATAGTATTTATTCCGTAAATTTGGTTCAAAAAATCAATATAAAGTTTCTATCAGAACAATTGTTATAAATTACTGTGCCCTAAGGTAAACTCTGGCCACGCCCACTCGATTTGAAACGCTAATTACTCAAAAAGTATAGGTCCCAGAGAGTAGAACGTGGTACCGGCGGACTCGTCTCGACGAGCTCCTCAAGGACAAATAGTTAAATCTCTGAAAAATCCTGAAACTACGATTATAGAATTTGCCTGAAAAACCAAAAATTCTTAAAAATGCAATTAGCCAAAAAAGTACTGACTCCAGCGAGTCGCGAGAGGTACCTACGGAAAGGTCTCGTCAGCAGCCACACGGTGGTGCAATCGGTTAGGTAGGCGTTCCTGTGAAAATTTGGAAATATCGCCGAAAAACGGTTTATTTACAATAAAAATTTGAATAAAAAGTTAATTTTCAGGCGAACTGTACCACCCAGAGAATCGGGAACGGTACCTACGGACAGATGACGTCCCAGTGGACACGTTCCAAACACTAGATGCACAGGTTTGTAAAGATGGATGACCAAAAACGAGGAGGTAAGTCTGAATGGGTAGGCACTGAACGGGTCAGTCACTCCCTCGGGATCCTCTCGGAGTATAGGTGTTTAAATGGTGCGGCGGTGAAGATGCCGTCTTCCTTGAACCTCCCTAGGTGCAAGAACCCCCCTGTACCTACGTGAAATTACAGAAGTAAATGTTTTTGTAGTATGTAATAAAAATTTTCAGGAATCGGCCTGGATATGCACGATACAGATGACGATGTGCCCGCGTGGGTAGTCGGAGGACAGGTATTGTCCTCGCGCACCTGATGGTATGCGATTCGTTCTATGAGTCAGTAGTAAAAAATTTAATAAAATACGATAAACTGATGGAAACCGACGAAAATCCCTATTCCGCAGACGAAATACGGTCCTACGATGCACAGGATCCACCTGATGTACTCGTGTATGGTATCAGACGACGCGGAACGTCGTCGCACACAACTTGGTATAGCTAGCGTATCAGGGATCAGTGCAAAAATTTCGATTGTCAAGCAATATGCTGTGCTGAATTGTCCAAAATTTGCACAAAAAGCGGTGAAGTAAATGAATTTTCGTGGAAATTTTCCAATTTTCCGGTCGCGCCGTGTAGCCGGCAGCGGTGCGAATTCAAAAATATATAGCACTATAGTATTTATTCCGTAAATTTGGTTCAAAAAATCAATATAAAGTTTCTATCAGAACGGTTAGGTTAGGTTAGGTTAGGTTAGGTTAGGTTAGGTTAGGTTAGGTTAGGTTAGGTTAGGTTAGGTTAGGTTAGGTTAGGTTAGGTTAGGTTAGGTTAGGTTAGGTTAGGTTAGGTTAGGTTAGGTTAGGTTAGGTTAGGTTAGGTTAGGTTAGGTTAGGTTAGGTTAGGTTAGGTTAGGTTAGGTTAGGTTAGGTTAGGTTAGGTTAGGTTAGGTTAGGTTAGGTTAGGTTAGGTTAGGTTAGGTTAGGTTAGGTTAGGTTAGGTTAGGTTAGGTTAGGTTAGGTTAGGTTAGGTTAGGTTAGGTTAGGTTAGGTTAGGTTAGGTTAGGTTAGGTTAGGTTAGGTTAGGTTAGGTTAGGTTAGGTTAGGTTAGGTTAGGTTAGGTTAGGTTAGGTTAGGTTAGGTTAGGTTAGGTTAGGTTAGGTTAGGTTAGGTTAGGTTAGGTTAGGTTAGGTTAGGTTAGGTTAGGTTAGGTTAGGTTAGGTTAGGTTAGGTTAGGTTAGGTTAGGTTAGGTTAGGTTAGGTTAGGTTAGGTTAGGTTAGGTTAGGTTAGGTTAGGTTAGGTTAGGTTAGGTTAGGTTAGGTTAGGTTAGGTTAGGTTAGGTTAGGTTAGGTTAGGTTAGGTTAGGTTAGGTTAGGTTAGGTTAGGTTAGGTTAGGTTAGGTTAGGTTAGGTTAGGTTAGGTTAGGTTAGGTTAGGTTAGGTTAGGTTAGGTTAGGTTAGGTTAGGTTAGGTTAGGTTAGGTTAGGTTAGGTTAGGTTAGGTTAGGTTAGGTTAGGTTAGGTTAGGTTAGGTTAGGTTAGGTTAGGTTAGGTTAGGTTAGGTTAGGTTAGGTTAGGTTAGGTTAGGTTAGGTTAGGTTAGGTTAGGTTAGGTTAGGTTAGGTTAGGTTAGGTTAGGTTAGGTTAGGTTAGGTTAGGTTAGGTTAGGTTAGGTTAGGTTAGGTTAGGTTAGGTTAGGTTAGGTTAGGTTAGGTTAGGTTAGGTTAGGTTAGGTTAGGTTAGGTTAGGTTAGGTTAGGTTAGGTTAGGTTAGGTTAGGTTAGGTTAGGTTAGGTTAGGTTAGGTTAGGTTAGGTTAGGTTAGGTTAGGTTAGGTTAGGTTAGGTTAGGTTAGGTTAGGTTAGGTTAGGTTAGGTTAGGTTAGGTTAGGTTAGGTTAGGTTAGGTTAGGTTAGGTTAGGTTAGGTTAGGTTAGGTTAGGTTAGGTTAGGTTAGGTTAGGTTAGGTTAGGTTAGGTTAGGTTAGGTTAGGTTAGGTTAGGTTAGGTTAGGTTAGGTTAGGTTAGGTTAGGTTAGGTTAGGTTAGGTTAGGTTAGGTTAGGTTAGGTTAGGTTAGGTTAGGTTAGGTTAGGTTAGGTTAGGTTAGGTTAGGTTAGGTTAGGTTAGGTTAGGTTAGGTTAGGTTAGGTTAGGTTAGGTTAGGTTAGGTTAGGTTAGGTTAGGTTAGGTTAGGTTAGGTTAGGTTAGGTTAGGTTAGGTTAGGTTAGGTTAGGTTAGGTTAGGTTAGGTTAGGTTAGGTTAGGTTAGGTTAGGTTAGGTTAGGTTAGGTTAGGTTAGGTTAGGTTAGGTTAGGTTAGGTTAGGTTAGGTTAGGTTAGGTTAGGTTAGGTTAGGTTAGGTTAGGTTAGGTTAGGTTAGGTTAGGTTAGGTTAGGTTAGGTTAGGTTAGGTTAGGTTAGGTTAGGTTAGGTTAGGTTAGGTTAGGTTAGGTTAGGTTAGGTTAGGTTAGGTTAGGTTAGGTTAGGTTAGGTTAGGTTAGGTTAGGTTAGGTTAGGTTAGGTTAGGTTAGGTTAGGTTAGGTTAGGTTAGGTTAGGTTAGGTTAGGTTAGGTTAGGTTAGGTTAGGTTAGGTTAGGTTAGGTTAGGTTAGGTTAGGTTAGGTTAGGTTAGGTTAGGTTAGGTTAGGTTAGGTTAGGTTAGGTTAGGTTAGGTTAGGTTAGGTTAGGTTAGGTTAGGTTAGGTTAGGTTAGGTTAGGTTAGGTTAGGTTAGGTTAGGTTAGGTTAGGTTAGGTTAGGTTAGGTTAGGTTAGGTTAGGTTAGGTTAGGTTAGGTTAGGTTAGGTTAGGTTAGGTTAGGTTAGGTTAGGTTAGGTTAGGTTAGGTTAGGTTAGGTTAGGTTAGGTTAGGTTAGGTTAGGTTAGGTTAGGTTAGGTTAGGTTAGGTTAGGTTAGGTTAGGTTAGGTTAGGTTAGGTTAGGTTAGGTTAGGTTAGGTTAGGTTAGGTTAGGTTAGGTTAGGTTAGGTTAGGTTAGGTTAGGTTAGGTTAGGTTAGGTTAGGTTAGGTTAGGTTAGGTTAGGTTAGGTTAGGTTAGGTTAGGTTAGGTTAGGTTAGGTTAGGTTAGGTTAGGTTAGGTTAGGTTAGGTTAGGTTAGGTTAGGTTAGGTTAGGTTAGGTTAGGTTAGGTTAGGTTAGGTTAGGTTAGGTTAGGTTAGGTTAGGTTAGGTTAGGTTAGGTTAGGTTAGGTTAGGTTAGGTTAGGTTAGGTTAGGTTAG
>OY759258.1:5000-20000 GCA_963662185.1 Eilema griseolum | reverse complement strand
ACAATTTGTTTCGCATAGTTGATTGTGCGCTCAGTGTGTTCAGTGATGAGTGTTTGTAGTCCATGTGTGTCTACCTTTATTCCAGTGGCAATCTCCAAGTCCAGCCTCTCCCTGGCGTGGATTGGGCAGTTCATCAGGAGGTGAGCCACCGACTCCGGGACCCCTGGCTCACAGGCACACGATGGGTCTGCCTTGCACTTGAATCGGGCCAAGTACGCGGAGAACCCGCCATGTCCCGTGAGGAACTGGGTTGTATGGCCCTCGATGGTGATCCTCCTGACAATTCGATACGCCTCTATCGCGTTGGGAAAAAATAATTTTGTATTGGAGGCCGTTTTACCTTCCTGATAACGCCTGTTCCATTCGTCAAGGGAGCCATGACGTATGGCTCTCTTGACGAACGAGACAGGACATTGGTCATAGTCCGGTTTCTTCTTGAGTTTTAGGGCAGCCTCCTTCGCGAGGCAATCCGCCCTCTCATTACCCTCGAGGCCGACATGGGCCTTAATCCAGTAAAGGAGGACACTCTTGCCTCGCTGTTTACAGCGGCCAAGAGCACCCCTGGTCTCCACTGATAAAGGGTGATAAGAGTGCGGACTGACCACGCTAAGGAGTGCCGCCCTGCTGTCACTGAAGATACCGAACGCGGTAGCACCGCGGTATCGCTCTACCTCGCACACCGCTTCACGCAGCGCCAGGAGCTCCGCCTGGTAGACGGTGCAATGTTTGGCGAGAGCAAGCTTGCGGGCCTTTGTCTCGGACTGGCTGTTCCATATGGAGATAGCAGCCCCGACGCGACCCTCAATCTTGCTCCCGTCAGTGAAAATTCTTACGTCATGATGTTGGATGGTGTTAAGTTGTTCCTCGTCTACCACGCTGTCGAACTCCAGACGCGTGCGCTCCGCGGGATGCGGGGCTGCCAGGATGGGTGCCAGCCGTTCGATCTCCCTGTCCCCCAGCCACCGCTGGTACACTCCCCTCTTGGCCTCATATAATGAAGCCACCTCCCGAACTCGGAGGTCCAGAGGGAGTACCCCAGCCAGCAGCAGTGCCGAGTTCAGGGAGACCGTCCGGTAGGCTTTCGTTAGTTTTTGGGCGAACACACGTTGTACCGCGTTCAGTTGCTTCTTGACGCACTCCTTTCCCACGGCGTCAGCCCATACGCTGGCCCCGTATAGGATGACGGGCTCGATCACCGCCGTATAAATGGTTCGGATCACTTCCGGGTTGAGCCCCCAGCTGATCCGCGCTGTTCGTGCCAGTTTTTTGTAGATTCCTACAGCTTTTGCGCAAACTTTTTTAACGTGACTGTTAAAGTTGATGTTTTTGTCTATTGTGAGACCTAATATTTTGATCTCGTCAGCCAGGCCAATGTCCACCCCGCCCATGGTCAAGCGTGGGTTGTCATATTTGAGACGTTTTGTTATTACCATCGCGCTCGTTTTATGTGGTGCAAATTTTAATTTGTTTTTGACACCCCACGCCCGAACACGTTCGAGGGAGGCATTGGCCTGCCTTTCGATTTCCTGCGCGGAATCTCCATCGAAGATGAGAACCACGTCATCTGCGAAGGCTTGGACATATTCCCCACTCTCCTCTAGCATTTTCAATAAAGGGTCTATAAGTAGGTTCCACAGCAAGGGTCCGGTGATTGAGCCCTGGACGCAGCCCTTCTGGGTGCCTCTTCTGCATTCCGCGCCCGCGTATCTTACACGAACTGTCCTTTCGCTCAGGTAGCTACTGACTACTCGCCTCAAGTTAACGGGACACTTTTCCTCAGCCAGTCGTACTACTATAGCTGGCCACCATGCGCTATCGAAGGCGCCCTCTATATCCAAAGACACTAACGTGACAATTCTCTTGTTATCAAGTTTGCCACGCACGTGTCGAAGTAGGTTATACAGGGCGTCTTCGGTGCTCCTCCGGGGCATGAAGCCGTACTGGCAAGTACTAATCCTTGGCAATAAGTGGAACTTGAGCCGAGCAGCCAACATTTTTTCGTACAACTTCCCGAGTACAGGTAAGAGTCCAATCGGCCTGTATGACTTGGGGGAGTTGTACTCATCCTTACCTGGTTTCCTGAGGGCAACTACTGTTGCCTCCTTCCATGGTTTTGGGAAGTATTCCAGGGCCAGGCACTTGTTCAGCAGCTCAAGGAACAGTATCGGGGCGCAGTTCACTGCGTGGGTGCAGATGTCGGCTGTGAAGCCGTCAGCTCCCGGTGCTTTTTTCGGGTTGAAGGAGCCTAGCGCATCCTTCAGCTCATCGACGGTGAATGGCGGGTCGTAAACATCATGTTCACTCGCGTCATTGACCGTCTTGGCCAATGCGCGAGCTCCCTCATGATCCGCATCGTCCTCCTCGACTCGGTCCTCCGGATAGAAGACTGAGGCGAGCAGACCGGCGGACCCACTAGCGTCCAATTGTACCCCGTTGTGTTTCAGAGGAAGATCCTCCTCCCTTACCGTGGTCCTCCCTATGACCCTATATATTCCTTCCCACACCCCCTCCCTATCCTGTTTGGTGCAGAAATTTACCCAACTCGCAGTCTGTGCTAATTTGACCTCCGACTCAAACCTATCTTTGCGCTCAAGGTACTGGTCCACGACATATTGTCTGCGGATGGGAGCGGCGTTCCTGATTCGGCGCCTGTAGGTGACGACCTCCCTCCTCATTTGGCTGAGCTTCTCCGACCACCACGGCACAGTTACTGTCTCTTTATTCTTTAATTTTGGAATAGCTGCCAAACATGTTTCGGATAGGCATTTATTAAATTTGCTCAATTTTTCTTCAATCTCCCCAGTGGTGTCTATGTTTTTGATCGTTTCAACAACCAGGCTGTCCCCCACCAAGGCGCTGGACATTTTCTCATGAAAAATGGTCCAATTCGCTTTCTTGGTGTTGTACAGCCTGGTTGTTCTATTGATGCTAGACCCTTTTGATGCCTCTAATTTTATCTTGACCTCTATGCCGACGTGATCGGAGCTGCTCACCACACCTTCGTCGCACCTCCAGCCGTCGATCAGTCCCAGCAAGTCTCCCGAACATGCCGTCAGATCGACGTAGCTACAGTACCTCTTGCCCCCCCTGATGGTGTCGAAGGTGGGCCTCCTTCCATCGTTGAGGATGTGTAACCTCATCTCCATGAGGGTCCCCAGTAGGTCTTCACCCCTTTCATCCTCAACGGGACTTCCCCACCAAGCGCTTTTCGCATTGGCATCGCCTCCGATTAAGAGCCGTCCTGGGCCCAGCCTGGAGCTCACTATGCTGAGATGATCCAGGTACGGGCCGATGGGTTTATCGGGTTCGAAATATAGTGATACTAGGGTCATCTCCCAGGCCTTGGTACGGATCCTCACCACAGCGATATTGTCGGTGGTGAGTTGTGGACATTGTACGACGTCCAAGTCCGGGTCAAATACGGCGATGGCCGCTTTTACAGTGCCCGTTGCTGGCCCAGTATTCTGGAAGATGCGTACTCCCCGGTATCTTTTCATCCCGCCCCTTATAGGGTCCTTGTACGGCTCCTGGATGAGTGCGACTGACGCCTTCCTCCTGACAGCTTCCAGAATGAAGTCATCAGTAGCACCCCTCGCCTTTTGGAGGTTTGCCTGCAGCACTTTGTATTGTGAGTCGTTCCTGAAGGTGCCCTTAGCAGTACTGCGTTGCAGACCGCGCTATATTGTCCCACTTGATGCGAACCGGACAATCCCGGTCAAATGCATCATGCGCAGAATCGTCATTTTTGTTCCGACTGCAGTTACAGCACCTGGCCTCCTTTCCTGTCCTATAACTAGGACAGTCCACCCTCAGATGCTGCTCACCGCAGTGGCTGCATTTGGGCTCTGTTTCCTTGCAGAACCGACGACTGTGCCCGAAGCCTAGACATTTGGAACACTGCACGAGTGGAGATTGGTCTGCCACTCTGACCGGTTGTATGTCTATGTGCAATGTTCCCTGGTCCAGTGCTCTGCGCCATATAGTGGGCGATACTTGCAGGACTACGTTGACGGTGAGCGGGTTCCTTGCATTACGTCGGAATTTGACCGACAACCTATTTTGGGTCGCCTCCAGATCTCGGAAAATGTTCTTATTCCTCGCTCGGATGGTTTCCAATAGTTCCTCATCCTTATATACCTTCAGGACGTTGTAGAGGACAAGCAGGGGGTCCTTATTGTGGACGGTTGCCACACTAAGAGCATCCTGCCGCCTCTCCAGCGCCCCTTTAGCCTTTTCCCGCTGTTCTACCGTCTTGTATCCAAGAACAACTTTCCGGTCTCTGGCCTTGCGAACCCGCTCTACCGTGACCCATTCGTCGTCCTCCCGCGCGGTCCGCCTCAGGTCGGTGAGTAGTTCCTCCCCCGTTTTGTTGATGTCTTTGGAGGTTACCACAAGCGAGTGCAGCGCCGGCCGCCTCAGGGGGTGACCCCCGGCGCCGTTCGCCACCACACCCGCATATGACAACCCCCTGCTCTCTTTATTGGTCTCCAAGCAGCTTTTTATGTCAGCGAGAGCTCTGCTGTTTTCATTTAGGAGCTTAGTGTGCTCCTCCAGCCTTTTAAGTACCTCGTTTTCCATTTCAGCTGTCGTATTCTCTGATTCTTTGACGCTGCCTTGCCCAGGTGCCTCATTCAAGAGTTTTTGACGGTGTTCTTCACCTAAGATTAAGATTTTCCGGAGATTCCTCTCCTGCGTCTCAATCTGGAGCTTAATCTCCCTTTTGAGGTTCCTTGATTCGTCACATCCCTGCTTTATAAGGTCCAGGCATGACAGCGCTACGGAGTACCTTCCTTCAGGTGTCAGTCCTTCTAGCTCCGTTTTTCGGAGGGACACTTCCGCTTTTGTTTTGGAGTTCGGTGACGTGGCCAGCTCAGCGGATGGTTTGCTGGGTTTAGTGGCCGGTTTAGGTTTCTCGACCGTTTGTTTGCGAGCTACGCCGAGGTTTATATTAAAAGCCAGACTTGGCTTTGTTTTCGTCACGGTTTTCGTTTCCACCGGTGTGAGTTTGTGCGTGGGTGGTGTCGTTTTGCTGGAGGTTAGTCCCTCAATTTCGCCTATGCTGTCTCTCACCGATTTCTTGGCTTGAGCTAGTGGCGACGACGAAGAGGTAGACGCCCTGGGTGACGTTCTTGAGGTAGAGGCTGTTGTTCGAGAGGGGGAACTCGCCTGATGGGATTTTGGAGTATGCATCATTGATGGCATTGTGTAGGTATACCACGCAACACAATCAAGTGGTTATTTACTCAATAGAGTGTTGATTCTCAATCCTTAATACTAGGTCCCCGACACAAAAGTGATCAGGAGCGTCCTACAACTATGCCTGTATAGAGGGCTGGATTAAAATTAGAAAATAAGTGGAATAAAATAAAGATAAAAATATAGATAGGAGTAAAATGTGGTTATGCAAATTATCGGATGTTCCCCTTGCGTGTGGCACGAGCGGTTGCCACTGGGTGTGTTAGTGAGGGTGTAGTGCGTGCGAGTGGAGTGTGTGTGCGAGTGTGCGTGTGTGTGTGTGTGGGTGTGTGTTTGTGTGTGAGTTTGCGTTATGTGATCTGAGTAGCCCAACCACTATGTTAGCTCTTTTGGCCAGTAAAGCCCGGTCTGTAAGACTAATGTCTTGTCTCAGCTAGCAGCGACTACTCTATATAGGGTTGAGAGAGTTGGTGTCACTCAGAGACTGGGGTCTCCGTCAATTACAAATAACCTAAATTAGCTTAACTTAACACAATAAAAGAATAAAATAGAAAATGATAACAATGAAAAAGGATAGACTACACTTCAAATTAGTCTAAACAATGTCTGAATTGAGTAGCTCAGCTACTCTGTCAATATAAAGGGAAGATAAGTAATCTTCTGGAGACTAAGGTCTCTTATCTACCCGAGTCTTCTTAAAATACTATGGTGTAACTTAACTCTATGTAGAGTTGAGTGAGTTCCATATAATATATATGGCTGTACTTAAAAAGGAAAATAAAAATAAACAAAATAAAATATGTCAATACTTATATTTAATTAAAGGCTAATCTAATCTATAATCGCCCAAGTAGAGCCTAATTCGGTCTATAAGTCGAGGTTTGGGTGCCGCAGTCACGAAACACCGGCTCTACCGAAAAAAATTTTTGAAACTCTATGTAGAGTCACCTCTCTATGTCGAACGGGTAGAGCTCCTCGAGCCCTCAACAACGAGCCCAAACTCGGGGATCCCAGGTCCAAGGGTTCGGAGATAGCAGGGCTCAAAAGTTTTCGTGCGTAATCCGCACGAGATTTCAACCCCCGATATCCCACGAACCAACAGTCCGATCCACCCGAGCGAGGGCTCCCCGAAAAGGTACCGGCGAGACCTATACCCCAATTCGACTTTGGGGTCAAAAGGGGTTGCGCCCAAAAGTGACCCCCCAAATTCGTGGGGTCTACCCCCCACCACACCAGTTGGATCTGGTAGAGGAAGCCGAGCCCCCCAGCGAAAACCAGAGGTCGCTACGACCACTGGTTCCCGAGATATACGACTCCAAAGTTTTCCAAGATGGCGGCCGTGCCCAACTTTGAGCTCGTATATCTCCGGACTCCGATGTCCCAGCGAACCCCAAGAAATTTCTCCCTGATTGGCCCGACGTCCTCCACCACACTATTATGCCAAAAACGTAAAGGAAATTTTGAAAATTTTCCGGGAAAATTTTTCCCGAATTTTCCAGAAAAGTGTGGCACAAGGCAGATGACCCTTCGCTGACGCCCCCACTCGAAGTCTGGTCCTCCTACGACCCTCGGCTCCGGAGCTATGGGCGTTGAAAGTTTTCCAAGATGGCCGCGGGCGTTCAAGGTCAAAGTTTGACCGGCTGTAACTCCCAAACCGTTGGTCGCAGAAGGCCCAAAATCGATTTCTGGGTTTGGCACGGCGTCCTCCGTCCTTCTAGACTTCCAAAACTGAATTCTGAGGAAAACACTCAGAAACGCACAGAATTATCATAAACTTAATTTTTGCTCCCCAGCAAGTCCCGTAAAGCAAAAATTTTTGCGATAGGACGGCCCAGTCCGGAGAAAACTCAAAAGCAAACTTCGTGCGGATCCTGTGTGAATGGCCGGAAATTACGATTTTCTTTATTCCTGACGCTAGAAAGGGCTAGTTTGGGCTTAAACAAGTGTAGAAAGCTTGTCTAAACCCTACCCCGACGCCAAAAATAATGAAACTCTACCCCTTTTTAATTAATTTGGAAAAATGTTTAAAAAATCGCTATCTCCGAGCTGGTTTATCGCAAAAATATCAAAAAAATCTTATAATTAAGAGAAAAATTTGCTCTATCTAAACTAATATGAGTAAAACAATTTTCCAAGATTTTCCGGGAAATATACATAAAAAACCGGAAAAAACACTATTTAAAATATGGCGGGCACAAAAGAAGTCCAAAAATTCCACAAAATTGTAGGCACCGAGAACAAACGAGCGCGCAAAAGATAGCACTAGCGGAATTTCGCTATCTCATCTGGAATCGCTGTTGTAGGTCCACAAACTTTGCACTTTGTAACAGTTATATTAAAGGTTCTATCTATTGGAAAATTTTTCTGTTACCAGTTTCCTGTTGCTGCCGATGGTTACCTCCTCACCACAAAAAATCAGGGTCCTCGGACTGCCGGATCTGGTACCACGTGCCCACGTGGTTTTTGATTTCTGGTTTTCCCGGAAAAACCAGCGGTTTTCGGGAAAAACTGGCCGACGTGAGAGGTGGGGCTCCACTGCCCGCAGCCGGGGACACCTTTTTCAGGAAGATCGGTTCACAATTCACTTAGTTATTATCAATTTTCACTAGAACCACGTGGCGGCGCGAACTTAAACTTCAGTTTCCCACTTTTCACGGTCACTGGGTGATCGGGCGCGACGAAGACGCTACGCCAGCAGATGGGCGCCGGCGAGACGCAACTTTTGCGGTATCGTACGTCTCGATACGTCAACAAAAACCCACTTTTTCGAATTTTTCAATGCGGAGAGAGGTTAAAAACGCTCCGTATCGCCAGAGAGGTGAAGGGCGACTGGTTAGGTTAGGTTAGGTTAGGTTAGGTTAGGTTAGGTTAGGTTAGGTTAGGTTAGGTTAGGTTAGGTTAGGTTAGGTTAGGTTAGGTTAGGTTAGGTTAGGTTAGGTTAGGTTAGGTTAGGTTAGGTTAGGTTAGGTTAGGTTAGGTTAGGTTAGGTTAGGTTAGGTTAGGTTAGGTTAGGTTAGGTTAGGTTAGGTTAGGTTAGGTTAGGTTAGGTTAGGTTAGGTTAGGTTAGGTTAGGTTAGGTTAGGTTAGGTTAGGTTAGGTTAGGTTAGGTTAGGTTAGGTTAGGTTAGGTTAGGTTAGGTTAGGTTAGGTTAGGTTAGGTTAGGTTAGGTTAGGTTAGGTTAGGTTAGGTTAGGTTAGGTTAGGTTAGGTTAGGTTAGGTTAGGTTAGGTTAGGTTAGGTTAGGTTAGGTTAGGTTAGGTTAGGTTAGGTTAGGTTAGGTTAGGTTAGGTTAGGTTAGGTTAGGTTAGGTTAGGTTAGGTTAGGTTAGGTTAGGTTAGGTTAGGTTAGGTTAGGTTAGGTTAGGTTAGGTTAGGTTAGGTTAGGTTAGGTTAGGTTAGGTTAGGTTAGGTTAGGTTAGGTTAGGTTAGGTTAGGTTAGGTTAGGTTAGGTTAGGTTAGGTTAGGTTAGGTTAGGTTAGGTTAGGTTAGGTTAGGTTAGGTTAGGTTAGGTTAGGTTAGGTTAGGTTAGGTTAGGTTAGGTTAGGTTAGGTTAGGTTAGGTTAGGTTAGGTTAGGTTAGGTTAGGTTAGGTTAGGTTAGGTTAGGTTAGGTTAGGTTAGGTTAGGTTAGGTTAGGTTAGGTTAGGTTAGGTTAGGTTAGGTTAGGTTAGGTTAGGTTAGGTTAGGTTAGGTTAGGTTAGGTTAGGTTAGGTTAGGTTAGGTTAGGTTAGGTTAGGTTAGGTTAGGTTAGGTTAGGTTAGGTTAGGTTAGGTTAGGTTAGGTTAGGTTAGGTTAGGTTAGGTTAGGTTAGGTTAGGTTAGGTTAGGTTAGGTTAGGTTAGGTTAGGTTAGGTTAGGTTAGGTTAGGTTAGGTTAGGTTAGGTTAGGTTAGGTTAGGTTAGGTTAGGTTAGGTTAGGTTAGGTTAGGTTAGGTTAGGTTAGGTTAGGTTAGGTTAGGTTAGGTTAGGTTAGGTTAGGTTAGGTTAGGTTAGGTTAGGTTAGGTTAGGTTAGGTTAGGTTAGGTTAGGTTAGGTTAGGTTAGGTTAGGTTAGGTTAGGTTAGGTTAGGTTAGGTTAGGTTAGGTTAGGTTAGGTTAGGTTAGGTTAGGTTAGGTTAGGTTAGGTTAGGTTAGGTTAGGTTAGGTTAGGTTAGGTTAGGTTAGGTTAGGTTAGGTTAGGTTAGGTTAGGTTAGGTTAGGTTAGGTTAGGTTAGGTTAGGTTAGGTTAGGTTAGGTTAGGTTAGGTTAGGTTAGGTTAGGTTAGGTTAGGTTAGGTTAGGTTAGGTTAGGTTAGGTTAGGTTAGGTTAGGTTAGGTTAGGTTAGGTTAGGTTAGGTTAGGTTAGGTTAGGTTAGGTTAGGTTAGGTTAGGTTAGGTTAGGTTAGGTTAGGTTAGGTTAGGTTAGGTTAGGTTAGGTTAGGTTAGGTTAGGTTAGGTTAGGTTAGGTTAGGTTAGGTTAGGTTAGGTTAGGTTAGGTTAGGTTAGGTTAGGTTAGGTTAGGTTAGGTTAGGTTAGGTTAGGTTAGGTTAGGTTAGGTTAGGTTAGGTTAGGTTAGGTTAGGTTAGGTTAGGTTAGGTTAGGTTAGGTTAGGTTAGGTTAGGTTAGGTTAGGTTAGGTTAGGTTAGGTTAGGTTAGGTTAGGTTAGGTTAGGTTAGGTTAGGTTAGGTTAGGTTAGGTTAGGTTAGGTTAGGTTAGGTTAGGTTAGGTTAGGTTAGGTTAGGTTAGGTTAGGTTAGGTTAGGTTAGGTTAGGTTAGGTTAGGTTAGGTTAGGTTAGGTTAGGTTAGGTTAGGTTAGGTTAGGTTAGGTTAGGTTAGGTTAGGTTAGGTTAGGTTAGGTTAGGTTAGGTTAGGTTAGGTTAGGTTAGGTTAGGTTAGGTTAGGTTAGGTTAGGTTAGGTTAGGTTAGGTTAGGTTAGGTTAGGTTAGGTTAGGTTAGGTTAGGTTAGGTTAGGTTAGGTTAGGTTAGGTTAGGTTAGGTTAGGTTAGGTTAGGTTAGGTTAGGTTAGGTTAGGTTAGGTTAGGTTAGGTTAGGTTAGGTTAGGTTAGGTTAGGTTAGGTTAGGTTAGGTTAGGTTAGGTTAGGTTAGGTTAGGTTAGGTTAGGTTAGGTTAGGTTAGGTTAGGTTAGGTTAGGTTAGGTTAGGTTAGGTTAGGTTAGGTTAGGTTAGGTTAGGTTAGGTTAGGTTAGGTTAGGTTAGGTTAGGTTAGGTTAGGTTAGGTTAGGTTAGGTTAGGTTAGGTTAGGTTAGGTTAGGTTAGGTTAGGTTAGGTTAGGTTAGGTTAGGTTAGGTTAGGTTAGGTTAGGTTAGGTTAGGTTAGGTTAGGTTAGGTTAGGTTAGGTTAGGTTAGGTTAGGTTAGGTTAGGTTAGGTTAGGTTAGGTTAGGTTAGGTTAGGTTAGGTTAGGTTAGGTTAGGTTAGGTTAGGTTAGGTTAGGTTAGGTTAGGTTAGGTTAGGTTAGGTTAGGTTAGGTTAGGTTAGGTTAGGTTAGGTTAGGTTAGGTTAGGTTAGGTTAGGTTAGGTTAGGTTAGGTTAGGTTAGGTTAGGTTAGGTTAGGTTAGGTTAGGTTAGGTTAGGTTAGGTTAGGTTAGGTTAGGTTAGGTTAGGTTAGGTTAGGTTAGGTTAGGTTAGGTTAGGTTAGGTTAGGTTAGGTTAGGTTAGGTTAGGTTAGGTTAGGTTAGGTTAGGTTAGGTTAGGTTAGGTTAGGTTAGGTTAGGTTAGGTTAGGTTAGGTTAGGTTAGGTTAGGTTAGGTTAGGTTAGGTTAGGTTAGGTTAGGTTAGGTTAGGTTAGGTTAGGTTAGGTTAGGTTAGGTTAGGTTAGGTTAGGTTAGGTTAGGTTAGGTTAGGTTAGGTTAGGTTAGGTTAGGTTAGGTTAGGTTAGGTTAGGTTAGGTTAGGTTAGGTTAGGTTAGGTTAGGTTAGGTTAGGTTAGGTTAGGTTAGGTTAGGTTAGGTTAGGTTAGGTTAGGTTAGGTTAGGTTAGGTTAGGTTAGGTTAGGTTAGGTTAGGTTAGGTTAGGTTAGGTTAGGTTAGGTTAGGTTAGGTTAGGTTAGGTTAGGTTAGGTTAGGTTAGGTTAGGTTAGGTTAGGTTAGGTTAGGTTAGGTTAGGTTAGGTTAGGTTAGGTTAGGTTAGGTTAGGTTAGGTTAGGTTAGGTTAGGTTAGGTTAGGTTAGGTTAGGTTAGGTTAGGTTAGGTTAGGTTAGGTTAGGTTAGGTTAGGTTAGGTTAGGTTAGGTTAGGTTAGGTTAGGTTAGGTTAGGTTAGGTTAGGTTAGGTTAGGTTAGGTTAGGTTAGGTTAGGTTAGGTTAGGTTAGGTTAGGTTAGGTTAGGTTAGGTTAGGTTAGGTTAGGTTAGGTTAGGTTAGGTTAGGTTAGGTTAGGTTAGGTTAGGTTAGGTTAGGTTAGGTTAGGTTAGGTTAGGTTAGGTTAGGTTAGGTTAGGTTAGGTTAGGTTAGGTTAGGTTAGGTTAGGTTAGGTTAGGTTAGGTTAGGTTAGGTTAGGTTAGGTTAGGTTAGGTTAGGTTAGGTTAGGTTAGGTTAGGTTAGGTTAGGTTAGGTTAGGTTAGGTTAGGTTAGGTTAGGTTAGGTTAGGTTAGGTTAGGTTAGGTTAGGTTAGGTTAGGTTAGGTTAGGTTAGGTTAGGTTAGGTTAGGTTAGGTTAGGTTAGGTTAGGTTAGGTTAGGTTAGGTTAGGTTAGGTTAGGTTAGGTTAGGTTAGGTTAGGTTAGGTTAGGTTAGGTTAGGTTAGGTTAGGTTAGGTTAGGTTAGGTTAGGTTAGGTTAGGTTAGGTTAGGTTAGGTTAGGTTAGGTTAGGTTAGGTTAGGTTAGGTTAGGTTAGGTTAGGTTAGGTTAGGTTAGGTTAGGTTAGGTTAGGTTAGGTTAGGTTAGGTTAGGTTAGGTTAGGTTAGGTTAGGTTAGGTTAGGTTAGGTTAGGTTAGGTTAGGTTAGGTTAGGTTAGGTTAGGTTAGGTTAGGTTAGGTTAGGTTAGGTTAGGTTAGGTTAGGTTAGGTTAGGTTAGGTTAGGTTAGGTTAGGTTAGGTTAGGTTAGGTTAGGTTAGGTTAGGTTAGGTTAGGTTAGGTTAGGTTAGGTTAGGTTAGGTTAGGTTAGGTTAGGTTAGGTTAGGTTAGGTTAGGTTAGGTTAGGTTAGGTTAGGTTAGGTTAGGTTAGGTTAGGTTAGGTTAGGTTAGGTTAGGTTAGGTTAGGTTAGGTTAGGTTAGGTTAGGTTAGGTTAGGTTAGGTTAGGTTAGGTTAGGTTAGGTTAGGTTAGGTTAGGTTAGGTTAGGTTAGGTTAGGTTAGGTTAGGTTAGGTTAGGTTAGGTTAGGTTAGGTTAGGTTAGGTTAGGTTAGGTTAGGTTAGGTTAGGTTAGGTTAGGTTAGGTTAGGTTAGGTTAGGTTAGGTTAGGTTAGGTTAGGTTAGGTTAGGTTAGGTTAGGTTAGGTTAGGTTAGGTTAGGTTAGGTTAGGTTAGGTTAGGTTAGGTTAGGTTAGGTTAGGTTAGGTTAGGTTAGGTTAGGTTAGGTTAGGTTAGGTTAGGTTAGGTTAGGTTAGGTTAGGTTAGGTTAGGTTAGGTTAGGTTAGGTTAGGTTAGGTTAGGTTAGGTTAGGTTAGGTTAGGTTAGGTTAGGTTAGGTTAGGTTAGGTTAGGTTAGGTTAGGTTAGGTTAGGTTAGGTTAGGTTAGGTTAGGTTAGGTTAGGTTAGGTTAGGTTAGGTTAGGTTAGGTTAGGTTAGGTTAGGTTAGGTTAGGTTAGGTTAGGTTAGGTTAGGTTAGGTTAGGTTAGGTTAGGTTAGGTTAGGTTAGGTTAGGTTAGGTTAGGTTAGGTTAGGTTAGGTTAGGTTAGGTTAGGTTAGGTTAGGTTAGGTTAGGTTAGGTTAGGTTAGGTTAGGTTAGGTTAGGTTAGGTTAGGTTAGGTTAGGTTAGGTTAGGTTAGGTTAGGTTAGGTTAGGTTAGGTTAGGTTAGGTTAGGTTAGGTTAGGTTAGGTTAGGTTAGGTTAGGTTAGGTTAGGTTAGGTTAGGTTAGGTTAGGTTAGGTTAGGTTAGGTTAGGTTAGGTTAGGTTAGGTTAGGTTAGGTTAGGTTAGGTTAGGTTAGGTTAGGTTAGGTTAGGTTAGGTTAGGTTAGGTTAGGTTAGGTTAGGTTAGGTTAGGTTAGGTTAGGTTAGGTTAGGTTAGGTTAGGTTAGGTTAGGTTAGGTTAGGTTAGGTTAGGTTAGGTTAGGTTAGGTTAGGTTAGGTTAGGTTAGGTTAGGTTAGGTTAGGTTAGGTTAGGTTAGGTTAGGTTAGGTTAGGTTAGGTTAGGTTAGGTTAGGTTAGGTTAGGTTAGGTTAGGTTAGGTTAGGTTAGGTTAGGTTAGGTTAGGTTAGGTTAGGTTAGGTTAGGTTAGGTTAGGTTAGGTTAGGTTAGGTTAGGTTAGGTTAGGTTAGGTTAGGTTAGGTTAGGTTAGGTTAGGTTAGGTTAGGTTAGGTTAGGTTAGGTTAGGTTAGGTTAGGTTAGGTTAGGTTAGGTTAGGTTAGGTTAGGTTAGGTTAGGTTAGGTTAGGTTAGGTTAGGTTAGGTTAGGTTAGGTTAGGTTAGGTTAGGTTAGGTTAGGTTAGGTTAGGTTAGGTTAGGTTAGGTTAGGTTAGGTTAGGTTAGGTTAGGTTAGGTTAGGTTAGGTTAGGTTAGGTTAGGTTAGGTTAGGTTAGGTTAGGTTAGGTTAGGTTAGGTTAGGTTAGGTTAGGTTAGGTTAGGTTAGGTTAGGTTAGGTTAGGTTAGGTTAGGTTAGGTTAGGTTAGGTTAGGTTAGGTTAGGTTAGGTTAGGTTAGGTTAGGTTAGGTTAGGTTAGGTTAGGTTAGGTTAGGTTAGGTTAGGTTAGGTTAGGTTAGGTTAGGTTAGGTTAGGTTAGGTTAGGTTAGGTTAGGTTAGGTTAGGTTAGGTTAGGTTAGGTTAGGTTAGGTTAGGTTAGGTTAGGTTAGGTTAGGTTAGGTTAGGTTAGGTTAGGTTAGGTTAGGTTAGGTTAGGTTAGGTTAGGTTAGGTTAGGTTAGGTTAGGTTAGGTTAGGTTAGGTTAGGTTAGGTTAGGTTAGGTTAGGTTAGGTTAGGTTAGGTTAGGTTAGGTTAGGTTAGGTTAGGTTAGGTTAGGTTAGGTTAGGTTAGGTTAGGTTAGGTTAGGTTAGGTTAGGTTAGGTTAGGTTAGGTTAGGTTAGGTTAGGTTAGGTTAGGTTAGGTTAGGTTAGGTTAGGTTAGGTTAGGTTAGGTTAGGTTAGGTTAGGTTAGGTTAGGTTAGGTTAGGTTAGGTTAGGTTAGGTTAGGTTAGGTTAGGTTAGGTTAGGTTAGGTTAGGTTAGGTTAGGTTAGGTTAGGTTAGGTTAGGTTAGGTTAGGTTAGGTTAGGTTAGGTTAGGTTAGGTTAGGTTAGGTTAGGTTAGGTTAGGTTAGGTTAGGTTAGGTTAGGTTAGGTTAGGTTAGGTTAGGTTAGGTTAGGTTAGGTTAGGTTAGGTTAGGTTAGGTTAGGTTAGGTTAGGTTAGGTTAGGTTAGGTTAGGTTAGGTTAGGTTAGGTTAGGTTAGGTTAGGTTAGGTTAGGTTAGGTTAGTTAGGTTAGGTTAGGTTAGGTTAGGTTAGGTTAGGTTAGGTTAGGTTAGGTTAGGTTAGGTTAGGTTAGGTTAGGTTAGGTTAGGTTAGGTTAGGTTAGGTTAGGTTAGGTTAGGTTAGGTTAGGTTAGGTTAGGTTAGGTTAGGTTAGGTTAGGTTAGGTTAGGTTAGGTTAGGTTAGGTTAGGTTAGGTTAGTAGGTTAGGTTAGTTAGGTTAGGTTAGGTTAGGTTAGGTTAGGTTAGGTTAGGTTAGGTTAGGTTAGG